>MJUU01026908.1:0-11600 GCA_002080025.1 Modiolus philippinarum | reverse complement strand
TTAATGATATATTTGCTAGATTCTATTGTATTGTTATATGCTAGATCTGATTTAGGTCACTCTGCATTTATCCAGGCTTGTGACTGGCTATAACTATATGATTATAGGCTGCATTACCCCTTTTCCTTCTTTTTTTTTTTCTTTTTCTTCTTTTATTCCTTTTTATTCTTTTTATCTCATTTTTTCCCTTTTTAAATTTTCATTGTGGCTTTGTCTCATTCGTTGTGGTGTTGACTTTCTTGGCAGTATACTCTTCTTGTAATTTTTTGCGATCCTTCTTCACCTGTTTGTTCAATTTTGCCCATTCGGTATAAAAATCGGTACACATTTTACAAATCCACCTCTTATTGTCAAATTCTGAGCGTTTCTTTACTTGTTGACATTTGGAACACTTCTTTTTCTTGGGTTTTAGATGCATTGTGTTAGTCTGAATAAAAGGTAAATCTGGCCGGATTTTCCGTCGATTTCCAGGTTTCGGCTCTTCTTTTTCTTTCACATATTTCTTCATTCCAGTTGGAGTAACGACGTAGATGCACGACATTTTGCCCGATACGTTCGAGAGTTGGGAATCAACTGACAAAATTTTTAGTTGTATGTTCTTTTATTCATTTTCGTAGGTGATTTGTTTCAATAATGAATTATACATTTTATTTACAATTGGCAGCGTAGAATGCATCAACTAGTCTTTGTTTCCATTTCTCAAGGCCTTCATAATGCTTTTGGAGATTTTTAGCCTTAACCAAGATGGCGTAAACCTCAGCGGGACGGGATGCAAACAATAATTGTAAATGAATTTTGTCCATTTTTCTTTTTAACTTGCTGCAAAATATTAGTCTGGCGACTGAAAAGGCCTTTCGATCGCGTCTTTATATAGTACAAGTCATTTGTCTCGATGGTTGTGATTTGATGTTTATTTTTGTAAGACGGCCTCTGATTGGTTGAATTCCCTGCAATTTATTGGTCCATATTATGTACAGCTTCAATCCACTTTTTGTCTCAAAAATGATTACTATCGGTATGATACATTTTCATCTCCTTTTATCAGCTTATCTGTAACCTAGAGTAACTTTAACCTGTTGGAACTGTACCCCAAAGTACTGTTTCCATAAAAGTATTTCTATAACCTTATATAGTAGCATTGGCTTAACCTTAGTTTGTTAAAAAAAAAAACTATTTTATTTAATTTTGTCACTGTACCATAACCCTTACCTCAACCTTCATGTTACAGTGTTGTTAGACTAGTTATGTTGTATTTGTCGTGATATGATTTTAGTGCTGTTTGTATTTACCAGAGTTATTTGAACCTAATTACAAGTTTTCGCTTTATATGTTTTGTCAGATACACATTTTGTTCGTTCTTTTTTCATGTGATACTTTTTTCACGGATTTTACTGTCTATCGTCAACCTTTAAGTTATTACTTCCCATTCTGAACTTTCAATTTCTCAATTTTGTATTTGGTTGGTATTTTATTTGGGATTTGGTTTCTGGATTCATTTTGGATCTACAAATAACAAGATATTAACATATATACACTTTTATTATCTCCGTCAGTTAGGCAGACACGGGTCGGAGAACATCCACATGCTTTCTGTACAATATGTATTTAAATTAATGTTTTCATTTCAAAGGTTCACACTGTAGTACGTGTTCGATTTTCCATACTAATTCTTTTGGGCGTAGTTGGGCCACCTGCATAGTAGGTAATTGAATAGGTAAATCCAATCCTGGGCACTGAATTGAGGTCTGTACTAAATCGTGTTGTTCCATCTCAACTATCACCTCCCCTAGAATAGAGTCTATTATGTTGCGTAGATCAAGTAAGAAGTCCTGAACGTTTTTAACTGTTAGTGTATAACATGTTGATTCAATGCCAGGTCTTGGCACCATCTGTTTAATTTTCAACTTGATTATGTAGTCCCCATTGTTACAGTCTGTTGGCTGGTGTTCTGGTTTAGCTTTGTGCTTCTCTTGTTGTTGACATTGGGTTAAGGGGTTTTGGTGTTTCATTCTCATATGTCGGTTACGATTGTATCTTGTAGCAAATGTCTTCTCACATATTTCACAGCTAAGATGTTGGTTGTCACAACGTTGGTGTTTTCTGCTATACATCTGTAAACATATTATTTAGTTATATTAAGTTATGAATATCATAATTAATTATGAATATGAATTAGTGATTGGTAATTAATGTACTTACCATTTACTTTGGTTTTCTTTGCTTTGAATTGGTCAGCAGAATGGCGGTCTGCCGACTGAGGAAGCCGGTTGATCGTGGCTTTATATAGTCAAAGTCATTTGTATCGATGGCTGTGAATGGTCGATTCATTCTGTAAGACGATTTCTGATTGGTTGATTTTTCTGCATTCTGATTGGTCAATCCATGGCAAATAGAAGCTTCTGATTAGTTGAATTTCCTAAAATTTGATTGGTCAACATAATGTACATCTTCAAGCCACTTTTTGTTGTAATTGTGTTCGAATTTCCTGTTTCAGTTCGTATTTTTTATCTCACAGTTTACATTTGTTTTCATCATTCCGTTTAACTATATTCATAGTTCATGTTTCAGATCGTATTTTCGATCAATTTATTGCACTTTTGTTGTCTTTATCGACCTTTTTACAGGTTTTTGCTGCTGCTGCTCCTGGTGAATTAATAGGCTATTGTCGCGGCGGCGGCGGCGGTGGTGGTGGTTGGACAATAGTCTATGGTGATGGCGGCGGCGGCGACGGCGGTGGATTGGATTTACCTATTAAATTACCTACTATGCAGGTGGCCCAACTACGCCCAAAAGAATAAGTATGGAAAATCGAACACGTACTACAGTGTGAACCTTTGAAATGAAAATATTAATTTAAATACATATTGTACAGAAAGCATGTGGATGTTCTCCGACCCGTGTCTGCCTAACTGACGGAGATAATAAAAGTGTATATATGTTAATATCTTGTTAATTGTAGATCCAAAATGAATCCAGAAACCAAATCCCAAATAAAATACCAACCAAATACAAAATTGAGAAATTGAAAGTTCAGAATGGGAAGTAATAACTTAAAGGTTGACGATAGACAGTAAAATCCGTGAAAAAAGTATCACATAAAAAAAAAGAACGAAAAAAATGTGTATCTGACAAAACATATAAAGCGAAAACTTGTTATTAGGTTCAAATAAGTCTGGTAAATACAAACAGCACTAAAATCATATCACGACAAATACAACATAACTAGTCTAACAACACTGTAACATGAAGGTTGAGGTAAGGGTTATGGTACAGGGACAAAATTAAATAAAATAGTTTTTTTAACAAACTAAGGTTAAGCCAATGCTACTAAGGTTATAGAAATACTTTTATGGAAAAAGTACTTTGGGGTACAGTTCCAACAGGTTATAGTTACTCTAGGGTACAGATAAGCTAATAAAATGAGATGAAACTGCATCATACCGATGGTAATCATTTTTGAGACAAAAAGTGGTTTGAAGCTGTACATAATATGGACCAATAAATTGCAGGGAATTCAACCAATCAGAGGCCGTCTTACAAAAATAAACATCCAATCACAACCATCGAGACAAATGACTTGTACTATATAAAGACGCGATCGAAAGGCCTTTTCAGTCGCCAGACTAATATTTTGCAGCAAGTTAAAAAGAAAAATGGACAAAATTCATTTACAATTATTGTTTGCATCCCGTCCCGCTGAGGTTTACGCCATCTTGGTTAAGGCTAAAAATCTCCAAAAGCATTATGAAGGCCTTGAGAAATGGAAACAAAGACTAGTTGATGCATTCTACGCTGCCAATTGTAAATAAAATGTATAATTCATTATTGAAACAAATCACCTACGGAAATGAATAAAAGAACATACAACTAAAAATTTTGTCAGTTGATTCCCAACTCTCGAACGTATCGGACAAACTTTCGTGCATCTACGTCGTTACTCCAACTGGAATGAAGAAATATGTGAAAGAAAAAGAAGAGCCGAAACCTGGAAATCGACGGAAAATCCGGCCAGATTTACCTTTTATTCAGACTAAAACAATGCATCTAAAACCCAAGAAAAAGAAGTGTTCCAAATAACTAAATACCGAAGTTACTGTGAATTTATTTTCTGCATATGGGCATTTCGACAACTTATGTCTCTTCAGTGCAGATAAAATCTAAACGTTTGGAACACCATAAAATCAAATATGTTAAAAACTGATAGAGAACAAATAAATGTCAACAAGTAAAGAAGCGCTCAGAATTTGACAATAAGAGGTGGATTTGTAAAATGTGTACCGATTTTTATACCGAATGGGCCAAATTGAACAAACAGGTGAAGAAGGATCGCAAAAAATTACAGGAAGAGTATACTGCCAAGAAAGTCAACACCACAACGAATGAGACAAAGCCACAATGAAAATCAAAAAAGGGAAAAAATGAGATTAAAAGAATAAAAAGGAATAAAGGAAGAAAAAGAAAAAGAAAAAAGAGAAGGAAAAGGGGTAATGCAGCCTATAATCATATAGTTATAGCCAGTCACAAGCCTGGATAAATGCAGAGTGACCTAAATCAGATCTAGCATATAACAATACAATAGAATCTAGCAAATATATCATTAATACCAGTTAAAGTAAAAGGTTAAGAAACTGGGTATACAACACCAATACAGCAGTTCAAGTCGGGTGTATGTATTGGGAGTCTTAATNATTAGAAAAAAAATAATATTCAAAAATAAATTTTAAAAAAATGAACACAACTCTAATAGTTCGAAAAAAATAACAGAATAACATTCAAATAAAAATAATAAATGAATATAAAGTTGTCATGGGTTAGAGGTTCGATAAAATAAAGATGATCATGAAATATTGTGAAAAAAGGAAAATAGAAAGGCAATAGCAGATTTTACTAGAGAAAGAAGGGACAAAATTCTAAGAATTGATTGAAAAGGGAGATAATCAATAAATATAAAAGGAAATAATAATACAATGGCAATAGCAGCCGACAGTGTAGAAATTGGGCAGGAAAGGGGAAATCACTCTAAGAATTGAATGCAAATGGAAGTAATGATGTAATATAATAGGTTTAGGGGAAAAGGCGCGAAATCTAAAAAATAGCAGACGACACTACAGAAATTAGGCGGGAAAAGGGAAATACCTCTAAAAATTGATGAAAAATGGCGGGAAATCTAAAAATAGCAGACGACACTTTTTAAATTGGGCAGGAAGGGGAATTAACTGAAAGAACTGGATGAAAAAGAAAGATAATAATGTAATTAGGTAGAAAATAATAAAATAACACATAGAAAGGGTTAAACAAGGGGAAATCACTGAAAGAATCGGATGAAAAGGAAAGATAATTTGTATAATAATGTAGAACATAAAAAAATCACATATAAAAAAGGTTAGACAAGAGAATATTAGGTTAAACATTGGATGAGAAAGATACAAAATACAAAGAACAATACTGAAAAAGGGGTTGAAAAGGTATAACAACATTTAAAAAAGGGTATTAGTCTAAACATTGGATTACAATACAAAGAACAATACTGAAACAAGAGCAAAATACTATTTAATCATTTAAAAAAGGGTATTAGTCTAAACATTGGATTGCAGAACAACATTGAAAAGGGCTTGAAAAGGTATACCAACAATAAAAACGGTGGGATAAGGGAGAAATTACTTAAAATTGAATGTAAAAGGAAGAAAATACAAAGAATACCATTAAAAAATGGGTAAAAACATATAAACATCTGAAAGACCTTGCCCGAGTCGTTCCGACTTGGGAACATACCCGACTTCCGGTTAACATGGCTACTTACAGAAGTTACACACTCACTTCCGGTCGCGCATGCGTTATGGACTAAGGTCAAACGTGACCCCTGCGGGGTCACGTGTTGTTCCAACACGTCATTTCCGGTCAAAATACCTGAATAGGGCTTCCAATAAGACCACTTCCGGTATACAACATGGGACTACGCCCACTTCCGGTTGCGCATGCGCAATGTTGACATGTTATACATCGGTCACGTGACTTCCGCTTCCGGTCACGTGACTTCTGGTCACGTCACTTCCGGTCTACGTCACGTCCGGTGACGTCACTTCCGGCTCCACCACGCTCCACCACCTCAAATGATAATTTGTTCGTACCCATATACTACTTATACAACTGAATATGAAAATGATGTATATTGTTAAATTAGGCGAAACCAATTAAATTCTGAGTTTGACGTCAACTTTACTTTTGAAGTGAAGGAGGGTATGAGACAAACAAACAAATAGCAAAACAAAAAGCAAACAAGATTTTTTTTAGAAAACACACTTTAATGTGACCAATGTTCATTAAAAGCCAGTATTTTAAGTTCAAATTGAATCTAGTAATGATTTTTTTCAATATTGCTCATTTTTACCTATTTTCAATTAAGTTGGTCCTTATAAACAGTTTTCTATCAGGAATACATGCTTGGTGTCTCTTTATGTTCATGAAACTGCCATTTTGACTGCAAAATCGAAAAATATATCTTGTTTGTTTTGTTAAAAAGTCACACATTTTCAATGTGCGCGCTGACGCCAAACATAGAAATAACTTGTCTTGGTCTTATTCTCTTTCAATTGAGAAATCTGAGATGACTGTCAGTGATACAAACTTGTTTTATGCACTCTGCATAACATAGTTCAAAACACTAATTCGATATCGCTCTTTAAAGCTCGGAAACAGTGGAGGCTTCCAAAATACATATGAAAAAGAAAGGAAATGGGGTAAATGTCAAGGAGACAACATCTCATCTCTAGGTTTAAACGACCAAAACAAAGCATCTAGGGGCCACCGTACGGTCTTTTACACAGTGAGGAACCTCACACCATATAGCAAGTCCAAGGCCCCAAAAAGGTAAAAAAGTGAATAAATCAATGAAAACAAACCACATCCAATAACAAAAATATCAAGAAACTAAAATTTTATAAGCAGACAAGGACAAGCCAATGACTGACATATTCCTGACTTGGGACAGGCGGAAAAATTGCGGTAGGGTTAAACTCGTTTTCTTGCCTTCTGTGTGGTTAATGGCTAAAAATAAATACACAAAAATATGTTGTAACATGTGAGGAGATCTTCACACTTGCACTAAATTATGATAAACAATAAAGTAAAAAAAAGAGAATTCCATGTTAAATTGTACTCCACAGTGACGACCATTTTAGATTTCTGATTGGTATCAATATACAAAATTTTGTGGATGACCATCACGTTACGATGCCTAGCAATTTACAACATTTTCCAATTGGGTACAAAATAAACTTTGATCTGCAGTTGCGGCCGTCTTCAATCAATGATAGGTATTAAAATCATACATTTATTTAATTTGTTTTCTCAGTTCCGTTTCCCTTTAATATAATAAACATAGTTTTCAAGAATAAACACTTTACAACATTTCCCATAGGGTTCTACGTTAAACAATCTTCCTAGATGGTGGCCATTTTGGATTTATGATATGTAAAGATATTCAAAATTTGGTAGATGACCATCATGTTACCTTGCATAGTTAATATTACTTTGATATATGAAAGGATTTTCAAAAATTAGTAATTTACAACATTTTCCCATACTGTCCACTGTTAAAGTAAGTGAGGACCAAACCGTCAATCCAAAACGAATAATCCAAGGACAATAGAATAATCCAAGGACAATGGCAACATCGGAAACAACATAGAAACAGAGACACAACAGGAGTACGAAACAGAAAAGAAAAATGAAGACACACAAACACACACATACACAAAGATGAACTACACGGGCCCAATCAAAAACTAAGATCTGGAACAGCGGCCAATTCTCCATGTTTTAAGCAAGCTTCCTGTCAAAATTCATCCGATTCCGAGCACTTCCATTATCCCGCCTTTTTGCCGTTTCCATGGCAATGGATACCATTTTGAAGTCTTGGAGACCAGAAACCAATTCTTAATGTCCTAAGCAACCTTCCTGTAATGTTTCATCTAATGCTGAGCACTTTTATTTTCCCGCCTTTTTTGCAGATTCCATGGCAACCGGTGCTATTTTGAAAATTCAAAGATGGGTTTGCATCTTCAGGGATAAGGATCCATCTTCCTGTGAAGTTTGGTCAAGATCCGAGCATTAGTTTCCGAGAAAATGGTCGGACAAATTTCGAGGCGGAACAAGAATAACGAGAAGAAAGAAAGAAGAATAATAAAAATGTATAATTGTATCACGATGCTGATACAAAAGTCTCCCAAACGAACTCCCAAATCAGGGGCTACAAATTTCGTGCCTTTTTTGGTTTCCATGGCAACGGTCGCCATTTTAAAGTCTTGGACACCAGAAACTAATTTCCCACATTTGAGGTAACCTTTTTGTAAAATTTCATTCAATTCTGAACATTTTCATTTCCCCGCCTTTTTTGTCGTTTCCATGGCAACGGGTGCCACTTTGAAGTTTTGGAGACAAGAAGCCAATTCCCAATGTCCGAAGCAACGTTCCAGTCAAGTTTCATTCAGTTCCAAACACTTTTATTTCCCCACCTTTTTGCCAATTTCATGGCAACTGATGCCATTTTGATGTCTTGGAGACTGGAAACCTATTCCCCATGTCCTAAGCAACCTTCAAGTAAATTTCGTACAATTCCAAGCATTTTTATTTGCCTGCCTTTTTTGCCGTTTCCATGGCAACCGGTGCCATTATAAAAATTCCAAGACCTTGCACAATTCCCCATGTCCTAAGCAGCCTTCCTGTTAAATTTCATCCAATTCCGGGCATTTTTATTTTCCCGCCTTTTTGCCGTTTACATGGCATGTGCAACCGGTGCCTTTTTGAAAATTCCAAAACCTTCTTGCACAATTGCGTATAAGGACCCATCTTCCTATGAAGTTTCGTCAAGATTGGTCCAGTAATTCCCCTTATAACCTAACTAATACATATAGCTGTAATAGAAATACAATTATCAACAATAAATACTATTTTCTAAAAATTTCAATTTTGTATTATGGTTTCCATGGCAACAATACTTATTTGTAAATTTGCAATGCTGTTAAACTTTATTTGACATCACACACAACCTTCCGACGAATTTTGAAGCAGATAGTGTAAATAGTTTTTGAGTTGCAGTGAAAACATTCAAATTTCATTTCCCCATAGACTTACTATAGGACGACCCAACACCCCTTTTGAGCCCAAAATGTTCCCTTAATGAACCCTCTTTCAAAAAATATTTACTGATTGCAAATGATGTTTTACCTGCACTGATGAGACATAAGTTGTCGAAATACGCATATGCAGAAAATAAATAAACAGTAACTTCGGTATTTTTGTTATTTAGATACATGGGGCTAATATCCTTCAAAATTTGAAAGATCTAATGGTGTATAAGATCTGGTTTGGACAAGTTTATTTCGACGAGAAGAAAGGGAAAGAAGAAGAATAATAAAAAACAATAAGTCTCCCAACTTTGTGTGGGAGACTTAATAAGAAACGCATCAAAAACAACAAGTCTCCCAACTTCGTTTGGGAGACTTAATAATAAGATTGTCATGAGTAAAATTAATAAGTTTCCCCAAACTTCGTTTGGGAGACTTAATAAAGTGGTAAGTGAAACACAGAATAAATATCATAATTAATAAGAGATACTGGCAAGTATCATGTTGAAATGAACTAATGGAAATAATTCACCTTGCATTTAAATCAAGTCAATAAAATGCTTCTGCTAAGTATAAAAGCCATATCTTCTGATACTTAGAGGAACAAACTTTGCTGTATTTTTTTCTCGTTGCAGTTCTTTGAAGTTTTTTGTATTATTCTGCTGCATTGACTTTATAAATAATGTATTATTTTACCTTATTCCAAGGTAAAATGGAGTGTTCAAAGAATTTATAGTTACAAACATGGTGAAAAAGAACTTTTATTGTGTAGCACGTGGTGAAATAGTCGGTATTTATACCGAATGGAGCAAATGTGAAGTAAAGGTGTATCGGTACCCCCATACTGTCCATAAGGGGTTTAAATCCATCGATCAAGCCGTTGTTTTTATGATTGCCGGAGGAACTTTTACTAACTGTTCTGTTATCCTTGTCTTTGATGAATCATTAACAATGAAACATCCTAAAGATTATGGTCATATTTGTCCGAAAAGCGTCTGCACTCTTGACAACATTGAAAACGGGCTGAATCTGTCCGATACAGACGACCGCGACATGGACGGTGAAAATGAACTAGACAAAACTGTGATAGCTTCTAAAATTTTAGATCAAGATACCATAGCTAAGCAAACTCCTGAAGAAACTGATCCAAAACTATTGCATGTTTCACGTAGCTATTCAGATAGTATAATTAATACTGATGAGCCGTCTGAAATACAAAGTCCACCTTCAGATAATGAAATAATAACTAAATACCGAAGTTGCTGTGAATTTAATTTCTGCATATGCGCATTTCGACAACTTATGTCTCTTCAGTGCAGATAAAATCTAAATGTGTGGAAGACCATTAACTCAAAGATGTTTAAAAACTGATATAGAACAAAAAACCAATATGATCTAAATGTATGTAAAGCCAAAATGAGCTAAGGACAGAGCTTTGCATGAGGGAGATACTCCTGATTTTTCAACAAAATTTACAATAAACAGCTGCGCCAAGAGCGCATGATACGCCCGTCCCTACTTAAAAGCAAACAGATTAAATAATTTTTGAAATTAAAAACTCCATATGAACAAACATGACAAGGGACTTCTATTATGTATCAATTATTTCATCTGATGTTAAACAGTCAAAAATGTATATTGGGGTAGTGATGTCTTAAAAGAAAATTTCATACTTTTTTTGAAATAATCAAAGTCCTAGAACCATGGAATGAAAAATCCTTCCACAAAATAAAACGATAGGGAGCTTTCTTCCGTCATATCCAACAACCTTGCAAAGTTTCAAGAAAAATGAATAAAGAGTTCTCTAGATAGAATATGACGTGTGGACGGAAATGGTATTTCATGCTTTTTTAAATATCAAAGTCCCATAACTCTGTAAGGAAAAATCCATCGACAAAATAAAATGATAGAGAGCTTCCTCTTGTCAAATCCAACAATCCTGCAAAGTTTTAAGAACTTAACTCTGGAACGAAAAATCCAACGACAAAATAAAACAATAAGGAGCTTTCTTTCGTCATACCCAACAATCCTGCAAAGTTTTTTTCAAGAAAAATCTTCAAAGCATTCTCTAGTTAGAGTACGACGTGTGGACGGACGGACAGACGGACAAACAGACGGACGGACACCGGTATACCATAATACGTCTCGTCAAAGACGGGCGTATAAAAAATTAGATATTGTAAGGTTCCAAATAGAATCGGCTTTCGGGTCAGCACCAAAGTACTGACTACTGGGCTGGTGAATACCCTCGGGGACTAACAGTCCTCCAGCAGTGGCATCGACCCAGTGGTAACAAATAACTAAATACCGAAGTTGCTGTGAATTTAATTTCTGCATATGCGAGAAAAAAAAAGAGACAATTGAAGTACAGAATAAATCGTCATTTCAGCATCAGTCTAAAAGCTCAATAAATACAATTACACCTGCACACAGATTTGTGGAAACATGCCTGACAAATACATGCTTTTGTGTAGT
>MJUU01026906.1:9922-49249 GCA_002080025.1 Modiolus philippinarum | reverse complement strand
CTTGTTTTGTCTTTGTTTTTCTCTGTTGCCGTTTTTGCCATGTCTTCGGATTTCGATTTTTGTAGTCTTCGCTTCCCTTGTTCCTTCGGTATTCTACTGCCGTTGTTTCATGAAACTTCAGAATAATAAATTGTTGCCTGATGTAGATGTGCAGCTTCAATAACAGAATTTGATTTGATATATTTTAGGGGGTTTCCGCAGCAAGTCTTTGGCTTAGCCATTACATTACAAGTGATTACCAGTCTCTTATCCTCTTTTCCTCCTGAACCACTGAATAGTAGATTTAAATGAAACTTGAACAGTCTTAATGATATTATGTAGATGTGCATCTTCCTTTTTCGAAATTCTGTATGGTAGATTTTTTTGTTTTTTTATAGCAAGACATGCACTAAGCCATTGCGTAACAAGTGTGTAACCATCTCTTCATCACTACTCCTTCTGAACCACTGAACAGATTTTCATGATACTTTAACACAGTGTTTGTGACATAAAATGGATGTGCAAATTCTATTCCAGAATTTTTTTTAGTTTGAATTCCTGGAATCAAACTTGGGAGTGGGGTTTATATAAGTGAGCCCTGCCCACAGTTTTTCTATATTCGTTTTGCGCACTGGAAACAAAAATACACTTCACTATTGGAATGTTAGCAAAATGCTTTCCAATGTCTTATTATCGTAGTTAAATGTAATCAAATATGCCAATTATTTAGGTAACAATGCAGAATATTGAACATTTTCAGCAAACTAATGTTCTGTTAAGAGGAGATACTTTTTATGAAAATAATATTAACAGATAATGTCTGTTTTATATATTGACTCACCACTGTCCTTTGGTACTTCGTCGAGTAAACCTATTGCTTTCATGTGCTCTGGTGTTTGAAATGACAAACTAACAATATCGGCCATTCCTTCATGAAAACCTGTAATTTACACGGTAAGTAATATCAATATCCTATGTGTAATTCAGCAGACAATAAAGAAGATAATTCATACTTAATAAATTATAATGAAAAACGTTTAACAAAATACAACTAAAAGATTGAAAATACGTTATACATATATAAAGTAAAACAACGACAAAAAAGGCGTTTTTCTTTTCATTGAGTACTAACAGTAAGAAAATTAAAAATTTAAAATCCATATAAAGTTATTTATTGATTGGTTCAGAGTATAAGAAGGCATGCATCCTATAAAACTTCATGCAAAAGCAACTTTCCAGACCGTTGTCCGATTTAAGTGAACATTTTCAAAAGGGGCAGTCAATTTCTATGCATTTTTTAATAATTGCCACAGAGCTGTTTAAAAGCCCGTCTGAAATTATCTTTTTTGAAAATAAAGCTTTTTTATCTAAATGAACATACAATGTTGGTTAAGACAATTTTTAAACGCCCCGATTCATTTAATACTTCATTTGAACACCCAAAATTATGTTCGATAGTTCAGTTAAGTGCAATTTTGAATAGCAGTCACAATCGTTAAAAATCTGAAAAAAAACTTTTTTCGAAGACAAGTTTAAAAATACTTGACTTGAATATCGTAATAATTGTATGAATGCTGTTTACGACAGAGGCTGATTCTACCGGATACTGCTGCGATGGAAGTGGAGGTTTGGTTTGCAATAGCGTCTGTAAGTCTCGTCACGTGACACCGAGATTTCACGATAAAATCTGAATTTGAAAATGTCTCCCGCCAAAAGATGACGTTTTAGAATTATGACGTTTACATTTTTTGTTCAGAACGTTATCGTGCAAAATGTAACTTCCGGGTACAAAAATTGTACCCTGAAGTTTCAATATTCAACGAGACTTACAGACGCTATAAAAACGGTTAAACCAACCATTTCTTTTGAAATGCATGTAGAACGTCAGTATCATTGCAGTTTGCAGTTTGTTCTGCAATTTTTCACGTACTTTGTCATTTTGACTCCTAACATACTGTCAAATTGTCTTTTTAATAATCCTCATCTCATAAATCACGCAAAATAAATCATTAAATACTTAAACACACAACAGTAAATACCTAAAAACACAAGCCACAATTTACAAGGGAACAGCTAGAAAAACCACATACGAAAGACAAAAGACAAACGTTAATAATGATGGGAATTCGGGATATCCTGACTTCATACTGGCACGAGCAAAATTTAGTGGGAAGTCTAAATCCACCATATCTATCCTGTTTTCCTATAGTATGATAAAAATACCAATACAACAAAAGACAGGTAGACTATCACTCCAAGACCACGATCATGAAAAAGAAAAGAAAAGAATTGCACAAAATGCAATTAAGAAAGATTGTTTAAAGAGTGCTCGCCGCTAACCTGACAGCTAGCTCGAAAAGCCTAGTGTGCTGGTAAATCACTGTCGTCACACAACAGATGAAAACTCAACTTAAAAATCCTCCCGAATGGTTAGATTAAGCCATCATATATATATCCGTACACATCGGCAGTAACCTTATATTTATGAAATATCGTCGAATATGCATGGATTTATGTGTTAATTTGGTAGTACTTTTCAGTCAAATGCATTACTTAAAATAATGACACAAGACATAAACTGACAAAGACCCAATCAAATCTTGTGTCATTAATTTATCAGGAAAAGGAAGTGTTATAAAACATGGTATAGCGTATTTCATACATGGATTTTATTGTCACTAAGGTATAAACCTTGTAACTGACATAAAAAAGTATTGCAACTATTTCACTAATCCATAAGGAATACCGAGTAAAAAAAGAAGACCAGAAATATCTAAGATAAATTAAAAAAAACAAACATGGCGGCATTGCGGTAACAAAAATGCAGAAGACAGAAACACGCACGGAACAAATAAACAAAAATCACCCACAAACTGTTTTGAACAATAAAGGACCATTTTAAAATTTATGTGTATATTTTTTTGAAATTTGAATACGTTTTAACGAAGAAGAAAATAACCGAAGAAGAATATATATGTTTTAATACGGAGATATCTTGTACTGGAGAAATTTTGCGAACATGAGAGTTCTATGGCTAGCTAATACAAATGTAATATCATATGACGGTTCTTTTAAGTTATATGTATGGCAATTTAAAATCTTAAAATATTTTTAAAGCACTATCTATAATTGCAAAGAAAAACAAAGAATCAATGTGCATAATTACGCAGCATCATCCCAATGACCAGCCTAACTACGAAGAAAAATTACCCGGATTTGCACCCTTTCTAAATACAAAAGGTTGATGTCCATAATTAATGTAGTATTGTACATGTCCCATTTCATGGTGTACTGTTTTCAGTTGAAACCTAGTAATATCTGTACATTGCTTAATTCTGAAACCAATATACCATAATACTTATATTCGAAATACTTGATTCTGAAACCAATCAAATGTAAAACGTATTCTTATTGTATCTTAATTATACTTAATTAATACCTATCCCGAACAATTATCATTTATTCATGCATATTCATTTATAGAATGCTCACTTCGTTTTGACTTTCAGTCACATTCTGTTTATTACTTATATCTAAGAGGAATATCAAAGTTAACAAAATTATTTCAAAAGTTTATGGTCGAAACTTTTCGATATTTATCTTACAGTAAAGATAGCCACAAATAAAATCAGGATATCTTGTGCCATTGACACATTATTAAGTTGAATACTATTTGATAATTGGTATTTTTCGTGACGGAAATTAAATATTTTTTCTCAAATTACAAAATAAATACGTAAGCCAACATAAATAAACACATTTTCTTAAAAATATTTTCAACATTATAAAAGTATGAAAAATATGAGTAGAAATATGCTATAAAAGATAGTTTATAATCATATATTGCACACTGCATAGCATACATACATGTCAATATAATTTATTATTTCACCAACATGCTCAATATTAAACGTAATTTGAGTATTACATCTTTAAAACAATGCAACAACACAAGGCATCCAAATACGATTTTAATAAATACATTGTTATAAGGATATTTAAGACAATTTCCGTTTTCAGCAGTAATACCTGGGTTTGCACCACGTCTGAAAGACAATGGCAGGTTATCATACTGGAGATAATATTCCACGTGACCCATTTCATGATGCACCGTTCGCAACTGCGTACTAGTAACACTGGTACACTGCTTTACTCTGAGAGAAAATCATATTCTTTCATTTTACCGAAATTGTGCAAAAAATCAGGTTAACCTCTATCGATTTTCGGCACAAAGTCCGGTTCCTTAAAATCCGGTATTAAAGTTTATACATTCGAATTGAATTGAATTTTTGTAATTTTTTGTGTGTGCAAACGTTTACATTAAGAAGGATGAGTATACCGAAACTGAAGTCTCACTATCTATTTAACAGAATACAACTCTAAGAAATACTATGATCATATTTACATAACTCCTCAATATAAGTTATGCCGATTCAAACATTGGCATTTTCTGGCGCTTCACTTATCAGAAACAATGCATTCAGAAGCGTTAGAAATGAACCAGAAATTTATAGACATGTAAACACCAACATTATACAAATAAACATAATTAAAAACATAACTGAACAGTTAAATCACATAAAAAAAAACACTGAAAAATAAAGTTGAATAGGGACTTTAGCTGTTTGTGACATCTTTATGTTATGTCAAAAACCACTCTGTCGGAGAAATTCAAAACAGCTTTGTTTTCATCTTGAACATCCCAAGTACTTGATGATGTAAAATTTTAATTACTCCTGTTCGGTAATTTTGTTATTGCCAATATTTACTACACTTCTGGTAACCTCACACTGTTACAACTATATGTTACAAGTAGCAGGTTTCATTTGTCCAAATATTAATTTATTCACAAAAAGAGACTGTTATTTGTTTATTCCCTTCTCTATATGACAAAACCTCTGCAAATATCCTTAATATATAGTTTTATATTCAAATTAACATGTACATTGTTGATATATATATTTATGCAGTTAGTACAGTGCTACAATCACCGATACATTGGTGTGTGTAATTCCCATACTAAACCACGATAATTTCACAATAAAACAGTGACTTTCTGGAAAATGTGCTGAACTGAAAAGACAATTGGTAAAAAGACTAATAAGCGATATGAAGAATTTATCACAGTGATTAAAATCCCCACATAAAAGAAGAAAAAAAAAATAAGAGAAAGAAAATAATAAAAAAATGATTAATTTTATTTTTTTCTGTTATAGTTCAACAGATCCTTAGTAATTTCCCAGAAATGCACTGTTTCACAGATTTTGATATTTGATACCAGGATTTGCACCCTCTTTAAAAATAACAGGACGGTTTTTATACTGTTCAAAATATTCAACATGGCCCATTTCATGGTGAACCACAGTCATCTGTTCACGTGTTAAAGATGTACACTGTTTTATCCTAGAATGAAGGAATTTTATGTAGTGAGTAATTGGAACAAATTTTTTCTTCTATTTTGAAAATGGTAGGTCAACCAAATATTGCTACATAATATATAATTAATAAGCATCTGCTAGGACAAAGGCGATTTGAAGAAAACATATACACAAATATAACTAAATCAAAAGAGCTCCATTAAAGTAGGAATATGGCTGCAGTTCTTTTTAGAAAAAGTTATCATCTTTGGTTTCACTTTCATTGTTTGTCTAAAATCAACTGCAGTAGAATACCGAAGGAACAAGGGAAGCGATGACCAAGTCCAAAGACATGGCAAAAAACGGCAACAGAAAACAAAGACAAAACAAGAACGTGAGACAGCTACAACGCACGGAAATGAAAAGATAACATTAAGAACTAAGGCACTAATAGCGTGAACTCCCATGAAAACCGGGAGTGACATCAGGTTCTTCGGAAGGGTAAGCATGTCCTGCCTGCTAGCAACACCCGTCTCACTATCAGTGAGGCATATATTATTTTGAAATAGCTGTTTGGTAATGGATTGGTTAAAGTCATTTGCTAATCCTTAGACAAAACCAATTGAAATCCATGGCACATGTTACTTCTCTATCCCCTAAACTGTACCATGATTAAATTTTGAAAATCCTTGGGTATTCTCTATAAAAGTATTCAAACAATCACAAGGACAATCGGTAGCAAAAAAGTCACTGACGAAGACAAAACTAAAATTTCACAGTATGATGCACAAGACAACACGAAAAACTAAAGTACTGACAGCATGAACTAACATAAAAATCGGGAGTGACATCAGGTGCCCCGGATGGGTAAGCATGTCCTGCTCCGCTAGCGGCACCCGTCACACTATCAGTAAGTCAATCAATGGTTGAGTCAAATCCGGTTATGTCATATCCGTGAAGACGTAGTATCGAGCTGAAAATGTCCGTTTTCATTTGGGACACAGACACGTCATATTTGTCGATGATGTCATGCTCAAGGTCATGGAATTTCTGAAGGGATGAAAGTAACAAAGTCTGAACAAATCCCTGACTAAGCTGCTTTTGGAACAGTGTTTTGCTCTATTCTAAAATTAGGAATAAAAGGTTCCGCATTTTTTAATCATTTCTCTCCCGAACCACAACTATGCCGAGTCATAAAAAGATAAGTGAAAGAAAATAAATAAACAAATAATTGAATACATGGAATACATGTGTACTGTACAATCATTATCAACAAAGCTTTTATCATCTCGTTGAAGCAGATCATGTTCATTTTTCTGAAGCCCCTGATGATAATTTAGTATTTTCACGTTCTTGTTGATTTTGTCTATTTATTTTACCTTTGTCGTTTTATATCTTCTTCTTGTCTTGACATTTGTACTACCATTCTTTTTGGACTTTTGATCCTAGATATCCCCTTTTCTGAATTTTCGCCTCAGAATTGGTCACTAAATGTTTTTGAAGTGACAATGCCAATGACATGATGTCTTTAAAAATAAGCAAAGTGAGCGTTTCTACCTCACACTAAGTTCAAGAATGTGCACAATGTGAGTGAAAGCGGAATGGTCTTAGAATTGAATATAATGAATCTTTCCCTCATACATGACCAATCATGGGAAATCTATTTCTACTTCAAAGCAAGTAAAATATATTTTTCATTTTTCCTACAAAAACACTATAATAAAATGCAATGCATTTAGCGTAAAAAAAGCAAACGTGTTCTCTAATCTTATTCGCGAAGAAGTCAGATACAATCCATTTGCTTCATGCTTTAAAGCATCACCTCAAGACAAAGATTGAAATGACTTCTAATGTAGGGAAGACAGACCTTTAACTATTCAACATATCTTAAATATATCTATTTTAGATACGTGTGACTGAATGAAGAAAGAAGTGCGATAATATATAAAGGAAGCAAATAGGTGTAGGAGTATGATCTTTTATATAAGAATGTCATGTTACCAGGGTTTGCTCCGCCACGGAAAAGAACCGGTTGATGTTTATATCCAAGGAAATATATAACATGTCCCATTTCATGGTGAACAGTAAGAAGTTGATCCTGAGTGACAGTCGTACATTGTTTTATTCTGAAAAGTCCACAAAATATAAAATGAAACTGAGATAACTTAGAATGATTTTCGGAAAAAAGTAGCCAAGACTGATTGTAACCATTGTAAAAGGATTTTTACTAGTTAGCTTATCCGGAAATTCTGTGGTTTTTACTTGTTTTTACTCCAAGTATATGAAAATTACTTGTCAGTCTTGCCCTACTTTTCCTTTGGGGAAGAAATATTTTATAAATTCACCATAGTGTAAAAACATAGAGCAGAAGGAAACGAAAAATATCTAAAGTCATAATCAATTTGTCTCAACAATTGTGACTTTAAAAACAATGTTAGTATATAGGATGAGAAGTCCTATTAATAATATAAGATTGCCATACACAGAACTTAGTGAATTGGATATGACATAAAAATAAACAAAACAAAACAATACAAAACAAAACAAACAAAACAAGCAAAGCAAACAAACAAACAAACGAAAAACAAAACAAAAAACAAACAAAACTAAAAACAAAAACAAAACAAAACAAAAAACGAAACAAATAACAATAATCTAAAACCAAAAACAATATACAAGATAAAAGCAAAAATAAAACAATACAAAACAACACAAAACAAGCAAACAAACAAACAATCGATTCAAACTGAAAGACAATCATATAATTTCTTCGATGGAAAGAACTTTCATCATTGAATTTACACTAGAAAAATCCTGACAATTACAACAGGTTCAAGATTAAGATGTGAACTGCCGTAAATATTTTGCAGTCGCACAAGAAACCTGAATACCACATCAGAAATGGGATGATAAATAATCAGAAACCTAAGCCATTTCTTAGGAAAACAAGATCTGTCCTTGTCGCTATCCAGATTTAATCGAAATTTGACACATATGTTTTGGATGCAGAGACATCATTTAAAGAAGGGTTTCAACAAATGTACAAAACCAAAAATGAAATTTCAGGAAAGAGCAAATATATATCTGTTTTAAAGAAACTAATGGTGGACATATCATGCTTATATAGAAAATAAATTAACAGGTAGAATGGCACAATAAGCATTCATTTGAAAACCCACTATTTACTCTGCAAAAATAAGTCAAAAAAGAAAAAAGAAAAGAAAAAAAAACTTTCAAGAACAAAGTCAGAATTGCCATGAATCCTACTAACCTAAAATCTTCTCCGTCATAGAAATCCCAGGCTGAAGCATGGCATACGACATCTCGATCGTCCGGTTTCACTAACATAGATTTGGTCCAAAATCCTGCAGGCATTGGGTCCAGACCAATAGAAATAAAAAATTCTTCAGCAACATGGTACATGTAAGTGACGTTGTAACCCTACAAATACATAAAAAAAAACTGTCCAAATCTGAGCTTCATGCAGCACAAAAATGTTCAAAAATACATTTTACTTTATTTGTAATTTATAACACTCATTGCTGTAATCTTCTATCTTTATCATTAATTTGAAACACATTTTTGTGCTACTTAATGTAGGCACAAAGACATCCGTGTCAGACTTAAAACTGCTTTTCTTTTATGGTGTTAAATGTGATTTGACTTACTGTGGAGTACTTTTATTCGTGGACATCAATTTTTGTGGTTTTGATAAATATCACTATTTCGTGGGCACTTAAATTCTTGGTTTCAAATTCTATGCATTAAACTCAATGCTCTAAAAGACATTTAGTTGGGAACTTAATTTTGTTTTTAGTGAATCATGAAATCCATGAAAATTGGAACCACATGAACAAAAGTACTTTAACACTGTCTTTAAAAATTAAATACCCAAGTTACTGTTAATCAAATTTTCTGCAGACGACCATTTTGACCATTTATGTCTTTTCAGGTCAAATCAAATCAAAATATAGCGAATGATGAGCAAAAGCTGATAAAGAACAACATAACCAAAAAGGATCTAGATGGAAAGATAAAAACAGGTAAGAGAAGAGCTTTTGAAGATTGCAATTTTTAAAGAAGAAAATTTTATAATGTGCTCGAGTTTTTGATTTAAAATGATGACTACATGTTTTAAATAGAAGAAAATACAGCCATGTATTGTCTGTCCTATTAAATTTTCCCGCCATTTTTGTCAAGAATTTATTCATGTTTACTACATTGAGGTAGTTAATAAAATGATAACTAATCTTAAAGAAAGTTTCAGGGTGTTCCTAACCTATAACAACATTTTCGTTCAAAATGATGTACTAAAATGTCGTGAATCAGTTGCTGGTTTAAAATAAAGTAAGGCAGAAGTTTCAAAAGAAAAAAAAATGATAAAAAGAATTATTCATAATAATTTAGAATTTACTAGAAAAAATAACGTTTCACAGATAGTTACTCTCATATCAACTGTGGCCCATAATTATTTTTTCATGTAACAAAAATTTTGATAAAAAAACATGCAAAACAATCCCCTCATATACAGTTATTTTCCGATCATTTCTATTTAAAACCGTTAAATCTTGAAGTGAGGTACTTATTTGAACGGTGAACAAAAATTTTTTTTTAGATTTTGAAACATAAAACAGTCACGTTCAGTACAGAAAATTTCATAAGTTTACAAGTCTACAAGCTGATGAGAAAATGAGAAAATCATCGCAATAGAGAGGCTATGCAAATTTAGTCAATGGCGGGAACCATATTATGAGAAAAGGAAGAATCTCAGTTTCAAACAAACGGCACAGAAATTAAGAAGTAGAAGTGTAAACACCTATTATAACCTAAACGATGGGATCATTAGATGCTACAGGAGGGCAAACATGAGTTCTCTAATTCTTATGCTGTTCTCGTCCATTTCATTCCATAGGAGATCAAAGTGTTCTCCAACATGTGCAAAAATTGATCTCGTGATTTCATTGGATATTGAAAAGGTCACTAACTTATCTTCAAATAGCAAAATATACCTTAAATACATTGCGTCGAAATCAAGGTAACAAGTATTTTCTCGGGTAACTTATTGTTTATTGGTCTTGAATCGCCTATGAAAGCTTTGTTTTTGTTGATATCCATACAATGTGAATACATATCCGGTGATTTCACAGCATTGATTGTAGAGGCCCACGATGGGGTAAAGCTCGAACTTTTAAAGTTTAATCCTTTCGACATTAGAACTATGATAAACAACGACTTGAAAGGAAAGATTCTGTATATCTCAACGTGTGGTACAAGTCACAATTTCAATACAAAGCCCGGTAGTAAGTTATATTTTTGTCAACTACAATTTCCAGCATGCCAAATGCATCTGCCTCTTTACATCTGTGGAAATTTGTGTGAAAAAGAAGTAAGCTTTAACTTTGAGACTATAATATAACACGTATTGTGTAAATGACTAGGCTTTGATGTGTAGTGTCTTTTAAATAACTATCATTTTAAAATGAAAAAAAATCAAAAGCGTTGTTTTACTCTGCATATAACAAACTTAAAATACATGTACATAAAAATCATGACGTACCAGATCTTTCATCCTTTGTGTTATATCTACACTAACAGCATTGGGATACGGGGTCAGTAGATCATAAATATTTCCCCATTGTTGAGACCACATATTTCCAAACAAATGTGCCGGAATATGGCCGGTTTCTGGGAACAGTTCTTTCCCATAATACGTCATAAGTCTACGTCTGACAAATGCATGTAATTGCTCATATAGGGGACGAAACTCGTCGTAAAGTCTTTTGACGTCACCTTCAAAAGTATCGGCTTCATACCAAGATCTCCAGTATTCTCCTGTGTCGTTGAAACCTATTAAAAGTCGTATAAAAACAGCAATTGCAAGAGCAGTTTGCCAGTTATTTTTATGTTTGTTAACGATCCTGAAACCATTTTCAGCGCAAAGACATGCATGTACCGCTGCATTCGACATCTATCAATGAATTCAGCTCTCACCAGTGCTAGGGCCGTCTTGAACGAACGTACTATGAGGTATGAGCACAGCTCATTGTTGAAGGCCTCATGGCGACTTTAAGATGAAGAACAACAATAAGAGCGTTATTCCATTGATTGGTTCTAAAAAATTTAGCTCATGTGCATATTCTCCATATCCTTTCAGTTTACATACAATGTGAAGTCTTGCTTGTTTCCGTGCTTGCTTCCGTGGTATTGGAAGGAAGGTGCAACTGTCATTTAATAAACGAAAAAACACTACATTAGAAGTAATTATGGAGTAAATTCCAAGTTTGTCTTTCAATTAGCCTAAGAAATGGTTAATCTATTGTTTTTAAAACAAATTTATCAAACCTTTCAAGAAGAATAGATTTTTTGGTTCATCTTTAAATGAATACTCTTCCACAATTTTTAATGATGATTAGAGCATTGTTATGTGGTTTTCATATAGTTAAGTAATACATTTAATTTTAGTAAAATATTTAAACATTTCTTACTGACAACACAAGGCAAGACTAATAAGCGATGATTTAACATTTTAATGACAAAATTATTTGTGATAAGAGTATTAAAGAAGGAGAGATAATCGAGCTAAATATTTTACAACGAAATTCACATGTTACAGTTACTGTAAACCGGGAAATTTTCGCGGCAGTTTTATTTTTGCGATTTTCGCATTGGAATGGAAGCGCGAAAATAAAACGGCGCGAATATACTTTTCTATTATTGAAGTCGATGGCCAACAATTTGTCAGCTCGAATTCAATACTGCGCGAATTAAAATTCTGTCAATTTACCGCGAAATAAAGACGGCGTGAAAATTTTCCGGTTTACAGTATTCAGAAAACAAAACCGATGAACTTCATTTTTCTTCATATTAAAGAGCTAACTTGTAAGTGAAATTAAAATAAACCTATGGCCTGGTTTGACATAAAATCAACACTTATATTCATTACAAATATTAGACTTTCTTTTTAAGTTATTCAAAAGCCAGGCACTGTAACCCTCTCCAGTTTACTTTTTTCATTTCAAATACAATATCATAAGTAACCTTTCCTGTGAAAATGAAAGAAAAATCTGCTGAAAAAATGTTAAAGTAGCTATCTTACTTGAGTTCACGCAAATGTCATACGTTTCAACATATTAGCCGCTTATAGCGACAATAAAAAGCAAACAAAGAATAGTACCAAAACACTGCAGTTTATCATACATTCAACTAATCACTGTTACTTAAAGAGTTACTAAGCTAAATTACTTACACTTCTTTTTAAATGTTTTTTGTTAAAAGTGCATATCTATAATTCATAAATGATAAATTAGTTTTCATCATTACCATTTAAATTTGCATACAACTAACCACTGAATTTGATGGCGTCATTCATAACTTGGACAAATTCTGTATACTTGTCTCTCATTAATTTTCCTGAATTGTCCCGCCATCCTTTCCAGACTTCTAGTAATTCACTGTAGTCACGACTTTGAGTTAGAATATCCGTTAGGCCTGCATGAACAAATGACTTATTATAAAATGATAATTACAGACCATATCTTTATAGAAGTGCGCATTCATTCGAATTATTACAGGAACAAAAATTCCTATGGAGATCCATATATGCAAGATGAGATGAAGAACAACAATAAAAGCGTTACAATTGCTTTGCTTTATCATGTATTTGTAGAGACTTTTTTTCTAATGTGCATTTACTCCACATCCTTTCATTTTTGAGGAGAGTAAGAATATAACCAATGTCTTAGAAAACAAGATTCGGTTCTGACAAAATGATATTTTTTTAATTATTGATAATTGGATCTGTCTTCAACTGTTTAACCGTACCAAGAAACAACAAGATTGGCAAGATGGTTTAGAATAGACCTTTTGACCACGATAATGCGTGGCTACATAATCTGGGAAGAATGAACAATCAATGGAGTGGGAAAAGATGCTTATAATGTAGGCATTTTACTTGTGGAAAAGATTTGAACTTTAACTCGAAAAATCAATTAAAGTTTGTAATTCAAATAAATGTCTGTCACACACATATGCAGTGTGATTTATTATTTCAGGCAAAAAAAAACGTTTATTCAACAGAGCCCACTCATCTTTGAAAAAATCCAGAAAATGTAAAAGACACATTGATAGATGAATTCAGTTCACGATACATTCCAGTAAATTGAAAGAATGGAATATTCTTAGACAGAAATTATATGTAGTTCTTTTGATATGCTAACACATCGAATTTCAAGACTACAGACACATAACGTTATTGGTATCCTAGCATATGAGCTACTAACAATATAAGACACCTAGATTAAATTGTTCAATTTTTGATATCTAGTAAAAATTGGAGCATTAATTGCCTGGCGGAAAAAGAGTTGGTACATCGTGTACGTGCAATTTAACGACAGAATGACGTCAATAATAGTCAAACACATATTGTGACGTCGAAGCTTTAGCCTTTTCTTCCGTATTGCGGCAGTGTTTTTCCGGCAGCTCTAGGTAGCCGGCAGTTAAGCGGCGAGCACCCCTTGACCCATCTTTCAAAGTTACATATTGTCATATTCTCTCCTTTCAAGATTGTGGTAATGGAGTTAGTAGTCTACCTGAATTGGGTTTTATTCGTATGTTTACTAAACTATAGGGAAACGGGACAGATAAGGGGGAGGTTTGGGTACCCATAAACCGGTTTAACCCTACCGCTGGCTTTTGCTAGTGCCAGTACCAAGTCCGGCTGTCCCGAGTTCCTATTGTTGTTTACGTTTGTTTTTTGTCTAATTTGTGTTTTTCCTGTGTAGTTCCCTAGCAGATTGTGGCATGCAATTATAATTTTCAGCCATTATAGGTGTTTCCTGTTGTCCCTTATATTTCATCTATCAGTAAATGATAACTGTGCATTTATCACGAATAACGTGATAAAGTTAACTGTAGATGGCCATTTCGACAACTTATGTCTCTTCAGTGCATATCTAATCAAAATATTTCTATTAGAAGAACAGGTGTAAAGCTGAAAGAGAACAAATAACAAAGAGTGTATTATAGGATTAAACACTCATTTTTGTATAAACTCCGGCAACTCACTCACAAACTGAATTAAGTCCGAAGGACTTTATGTAAAGTTTGTGAGTGCGCTGCCGGAGTTTATACATACATAATTTCCTAAAAATCAGTGTTTAATCCTTATAATTCCAACTTTGGACGTTAAAAACTGAGTGATCCAGGTTAACGACGTCTTTATTTTCTGCACTATATTTTTGAGGAGCAGATTCATGGGCAAACGGAATTATCGAAAAATATTTCCGTTTGCTATTCATGACGTTGACCAATGAAAATCAACGTTACAATTACATTTAGAATTATTATTGTGTAAGCATAGAAAATTTGCATGAGAGGGTGTTGTGTTGTATATGATGTGTCACTGTTGTCTCCGTGCATTTACAATGGAATAAAATCTTCGAGGACAGCTCATGTATGTAAACAATTTGTTTCATGAAACTATAATGGCCGTGGAATAGTTATAAAGGCAAGGAGAAAACAGTTTTGTACACAGTCAACGCTACAGTCATATCTCTGAAGCTGGGGTAAAATAGATTACCAGGTTCTAGCTGTAAACATCCTTTATTTTCCATGCAAACTTCCCCTTTACTGTAAATGCCAGTCAACTCAGCCTCAAGTCGTGATTTCTGAAAAAGAAGAATACTTTTATTTGCTAAATATTACATCATATTAGTCCTCTTTTCACTTTTATTTCTGTCATATTTTTAAGATTACTAAAATTCTAAAATGGAACTAGAACTACATAATCATGACTCTTTTTTTAACATTTACAACTTTCAGTTAAGTCTTTAATATATTACAATTCTATCTGTACCGACAGGTCATGACTTGTGAAAATAGGTACCTGTTAATCGGTTTTTCCCAAAAACTCAATCTTGTTATTACTTTTTATTATTTTATGCTTTTATCATTTTACTATTTGTACTTCTCTGCATATGAATAAATTCATTTCTATTACTAGTATATGAACTTCGATTTCGTTGTCGTTGATAAGACCTGCACCACGCATTAAGATTCTTATAACAAGTTATTTTTATTGGACCCTTCTTGTTCTGCAGATTAAATAATTGTCAACTTAAACTAAGGACTAATATATTTTTATGTGGTTATTGTCAAATAAAACTCAAATAAACACAGTATGATAAATCGTAAAAAATGAGATTTTATTTATGACAAAGCATATTTTTAAAATGTTAAAAAACGAAGTAAAAGTACAATATAAAGTTAAATAGAACTATAAAAACTCGCCAACATGTTCAAAATACCTACGCATAAGAAATTGATTGTCATAAATAACAAAATACCGCAGTTTCTGCAGACGTCCTTTTCGACGACAACTTAATATGTTTGTTGACTATTCTGAATCCATGAGTAAAAAAAACATGGATGTAACGTTGTTCGACATCTATCAATGAATTTCTCTCAAACCCCTGCTAGCGGCCGTCTTGAACGGAGGGTTTTTATTTACCGGGTGACGTCACTAGTAGAGAAATCTAGTAGTTGAAGGACTTTCGGATCTCTTTTGTTTTACCATAACATTACAATAGTGAACATATTTCCGAATGGAAATTTTGGCGTTAATTTTCTATATGGAGGAATTGAGATAAATGCATGAAACTTTGGAATTACGATAATAACATTATTGAAATTATCATATTTTTTTCAAAATTGAAATATCTGGTGAAATAAAATATTTATGGCACAGTATATTAGCATGTGATGTTAGGTAAAATCCATTTGTTTTCAACCACTTAAATCACGTGACCAAACGATAATAAATAATCTGATTGGTTGATCATAATCGATGACGCTATTAAAACCCCTCCTATTATGAGGTATGATCATAGCTCATTGTTGAAGGCCTAATGGTGACTTTAAGATGAATAACAATAAAAGAGTCCTTCCAATGCCATGTATTTGTAGAAACTTTGTTTCATGTGCATTTACTCCATATTCCCTCATTGCATATTTTTAGTGCACATCAAACATAAATATTTGTAGGTCAATTAACCAAAATATGCGTAAATGCTCAAAAAGTTAATTGTTTCATAGAATTAGGATTCAGGATTAACTAACTGCATTACATTACAAACCGTGGCACTTGAACAACAGACTTTCAACCAATCACGCAATGGTAAAAAATTGGATCACGGAATGCATCAGTTTCGGGGGGGGGGGAGCGAATAATCATAAAATGCAATTTTACATCTTTTTAAACACAATTCCAAATAGTCAATAGATTTCTGTTTTCAGAATGATATATTTTTTTGTTGCTTATATGACTTTATGAATTTCACTTGACATTGTGACACATGATGCTCAATTTTCAGTAATAAATTACCTTATGTCTTCTACTAATAGCTTTTGTGGAAAACTTTAAGTACATGTTGCATGTATTTTTTGTTCCGTCATTTTTTTTAAAATAAACTGATTTGTCATATTTGATGAATTTCAATTTTGATCCTTCTTTGGTTTGCTACACTTGTCATAAAAAAAAACAAAATTACCAAAAGATAAAAGTAATAATTTGTAATTCATCGGATGACGAAAGCTTTCAAAGATCTACACTATTTCTCCACATTCTTTCATATCCATTTGATTGAAAACATTAATCTCCTTTGATCAGGCTGGAGAAATAGAGTTCAAATTTTGGTTTTGATTTGTTCCTTACATCTTGGGATTACCTTTTCTTACTTTCCTTTAAATTGCATTTAGACAACACGTAAGAAATTATACTGCGACAGTACATCGCCATATGAAATGTTTGAAAGGCTGTAGTAAGCGGATGCTGGGAGGTTTTGAATTGTAAAGACATGCTTTACGATGATTATGGGTTTGGACAATGTCATTTACGGGGACAGAACTTTCCAATCGGTCTTTTAATTTTACTTGACTTTTTCTATATTTTTTTAAACATTTTTTGGAAGACAATATATTTGAAAAAGAAAGGAGATGAGGTAAATGTCAAGGAGACATATAATGTCAAGGAGACATATTATTCATCATGGCAAACTATAATAAATAAGACAATGACATTCTCTACGCCAACAATATTTGTATGGTGTCTTGGTAATGATATTTGTATTCTAGCAAGATGTGGACGAACGGACAGACCGACAGGAGTCAATCAATAGGCCCCAGAATTTTCATGAAAAATATAAAGCTTAGATATCTTTAAACTCCAAATTTTAATCCCTTAAAAATAACGAGGGTTCATTCCGTGTATTGCACTCGGTGGATGTCCTTGGTACTGGATATAGCCTCTCATTTTTATATTTTTGGCTTTTGGCAATGAGTTCTTCTGTCTAACTCATTTAGGATTACGGCTTTCCGTGGTATTTGAATATAATGCTGCTGATGAGAGATTGCTCCTTGCAGCACGTGTGCAGCATAACAAACTGTACTGTTTTTAATGTGACATTGGTATTTTTGTACACCAATGTGATAGACAATAAGAAAACATGTATAATTACTTACAGGAAATTGAAACTAACTATAGTTGGCTAGATTAGGGGATGTATGATAAAAGCAAAATACAGAAAATGTAGTTAATTCTAGTTCTTCAGTTCACACTGTCAGTGCTTAAGTTTTTTTATGTTGTCTTGTATATCATACTGCCAAAATTAAGTTTTGTCTCTGTTAGTGATGTTTGTAGACCGAATTGTCCTTGTCTTTGTCTTGAATACTTAAGTCTTTGTCTTGTATACTAAAGAGATTTACAAAACACATTTCAAATTTTACCTTTGTACTATTTGAGGGTTAGAGAAGCAACACGTACCATGGATTTCAATTAGATTTTGTCTAAGGTTAGAAAATGATATCTAATCAGCTACCAAACAGATCTTTCAAAACCATATATGCCTCACTTACTGTGTGACAGGTGCTGTATGAAGGGTAGGACAAGCTTACCCTTCAGCACCAATTGATATCACACCGTATGCGCTTTAGTTTCAGTGCTGTATTTGTAGTATTTGTGTTTTTTGTTGGTGCGTAGTGTCTTTGGTCTTCCGTCTTCTAGTGTTCTTGCTTTTGTCTTGTCTCTGTAATTTATGTAATCATGTGCTTTGTTCCTTCGGTATTCTAACGCCGTTGTTATAGACTGCAGACTAAAGTTGCCTCAGTACAATTAATATAATCTTTTTGGAGACTCAGAAGAGGGGAACAACGCAAGGGTGCAGACAAAAAGTTAAACAGAAAGGCTTTTATAAAATCAAACAAAATATAAAGGGGAGCTCTGTATTTGTAGCTAAATCTTGATAATTTTGAAAATAGCAATGAGAAACATTAGCCGATTATCTCCTTGTAACAAGTAAGTATTATATGATTAAATTGGAGATAATTTTAATTAGCATATTTATAGGCTCTTCTGATATTGAAATTAAAATTATCTCAACTTTGATTATATATATTATCTTGGTACAGGGAGATAACCAACAAATGTTCCTCGTTGCTATATTGATGTCACATACTTGGGGTCAGCACTTTATTGAAAATCGTTACAGGTAAGCCTCGCCCAACTCGCAAATATATATTTGTAATTGACAACCAAAGATGACGAATAGTGGTCGTTGCACTTGGTACGAGCAACACAAAAATCGTGGACGTAACGTGTCAGTTTAACATATTTATGAATAAAGATTGATGGATTGTTGACTTTCGTCACGTAAGCAGTACTTCTGTAATAAAGTATGAAAGAATTTGGAGTAAATGCACCGAGACAAAGGGTCTACAAATACATGGAAGAACCAAGCAATGGAAAAAGGCTATTGTTGTTGTTCTTCATCCTGAAGTTACCATGCGATCTTCAATAATGAGCTTTTCTAATAAACTAATATATAAAAGTAAGTTCACGGCAACCCTATCACCGGTCTGAGCGGAATTCATTGCTAATTGTCGAAAAACGCTACACTCATCACAACATCTTAATTTAAATGGTGTTATAATTTACAATAGGCTATTCCTGAAATTATCATTTCATAAACTGACAAATTGAGAACAATTTGACAGAAGTGTTTTGAAGGTTGAAGAACTGATTTTTTTAAAGGGGAGATGCTAAAGCTTAACAGTCTATAGATGGTGATAAATTTTAAAGTATGAGGACTGACGTACCTTAAAATATTGCCTTGAAGCATGTATTAGCCCTAATAGTCAACACATCATTTGATGAATATGCATTCGAAAAACAGAACAATGTTTGTAATGTATGTTAAATATGGCTGGAAGGTTTACACAGAATTTACGTACTAAACACCAAAATATCGAAGTTACTGTGAATTCAGTTTATGTATATGGCCGTTTAGACAATTTTTGTGTCACAAAAGGAGTAGGGGCGGTTAGGGTCTTATTTGGCCTGAAAAATAAATTTGGTTGAATTCACAGAATTTTTTCATTGAAATGTTCTATGGGTATGGCTTTTCAGTAAACAGTAACATTTCTCAAATATTGATGTATGATTACTGAGTTTGCGTGTAGAAGAAGGGACAAATTGAAAATGTTGTCGAAAAATGATAAATTTGACCAATTTTGATTACTTTTTCTGTATAGGAAATATAGAGCACATCCAAGAACCACAAAAATATTTATATGAGAGATTCAGTTCATTTGTACCAATAAGTTGGTAAATTATCTAATTGGTTCGTGCATGTGCTCGGTATTTCCGGTTAGGAAAACTGTTCGCAAATCTGGCAAATTCGGTATATTTCTATGAAAATGCTCAAAAGTAGCCTTTCCACGACGTCAGAATTGTACCTATTGTGACGTCATTTGTTGTAACTTTTGTATTTTTTCTGTAAATTGAAACGAACATGAAAGAAAATCTTGAGGTGCAACTCAGAAATTCACTGGAATCTTCGGCCAAATCAACCCTCATCGCACATTGTCCTTTTACATATTGCAAGTTTCAAATAAAGCCGATTTCCAGGCTACACGTAGCACAGAAGTACTGGCTACTTGGTTGGTGAATACCCTTTTGGACTAACAGTATACAAGCAGAGGCATCGACTCAGTGGTTATAAATAACAAAATACCTAAATTACTATGAATTTAGTTTCTGAATATCGGTATTTCGACAACTTTTGTTTCTCCAGTGCAGGACAAACCACAGTATTTCAAAATCTCTGATAGAGAATAAATTACTAATATGATCTGAATAGAAAAAGCCAAAACGAGATAATGACAGAGCTATGCAAGAGGGAGATGCTTCTTAGTTTTAAACAAGATTTTCTTAAATTTACATATTGCAAGTTTCGAAATAAAGTCAGATTTCAGACCAGCACCAAAGTACTAGCTACTGGGTTGATGAATATCCTTAAATTTAGGAATACAATTAGGGATCAGTAGAGACATCGACCCAGTGGAAATAAATAACAAAATACCTATAAAGTTACTATGAATTAAGTTTCTGTATAATTGCATTTTAACAATTTTTGTCTCTCAAGTCCGGAACAAACCATACATTTGAAAATCCATTCACCTAAATGTATGTAAAAGCTGATAGAGTACAAATTACTAAACATACTTTTCTTCAATTTGAATATTGCAAGTTTCAAAATAAAGTCGGTTTTCAGGCAGTGCTGGCTACCGGATTTGTGAATGCCCTTACATTTAGGAATATAAAACATTTTCATACCGTCAGTGTTTGTGATTCATGTCTTAAACAATAGACGTGAAAATATATCAAAATAGGAAATTGTTTTATGGTAGCAACAATACATCATAAATTACTTAAACGATGGGAAAGTAAATATTCAAACCGATAGTGTACTAAAATTATACAAGTTCGAATTTGTGAGATGCGAATACAGTCTTTCTATTATGCATTTGGTAAACAACACACAACCAGTCCATAGATTTCTCCTCAATAATTAAATGGTAATGTCAATATTTTTATAGAGTGTGGTAAAGAGGGATAGCAAGCTCATAGATTTTAAAGCATTTTAGTGCTTAGAACACGCCTTACCATAAGTCTTCATCTATAGTAATCGAAGCCTTCAAATGCAACATCAGAAATGTCGCAAACCAGACTTACCGGATTCGAGCCAAAATTGATAAAAAAAACCTGGCAAACCTTTGACATAGACATACATCTTCGTTGTTAAAGTTTGTTTTGATTTTACAAACATGTTTAATACTAAAAGCTACTGAAATGATGATATCTTAAAAGGCTCAGGTCAACTACGAAATTATCCAAAAAGTGATAGCAAGATTCTTAAATTACAAACTATCTAATATGCGCATTTCCAAAATTAATGTCTATTTAATTATGTTAGAGTCCTCCAAATATGATACAAATATATACTTTTTATATTAAAATCAACAAATTTAACTGAGGAAATGACCATTTGTTTTGAAAATTTCATAGACTTAAGTTAATTAAACTGCACAATACAAATAAAAAATTCTTTTCTCGTAAGTTTAAAGTAGCTATTTCGTATCATCATTTGTAAAATGTTGGTAGCAATGTTTTATGTTAATAAAAGTTGACATTTGAAATTTGAAAGATTTGAAAGTCTCGTTCCAATTTCGAACAGATACTCTCTTAAATTGTTACAAATTAAAATCACTTGGTTTGTACAAAAAAGAGAGGAAAATATGAATGAATCAAAAGCTATTCACAATAAATATTTTATGAATTTATGAATGGATATGTAGTAAATGAACATGAGACCATAACACATATGTTAACTCCAACTTCAATAATTTTAATGAGCTGTATGGACATTTCTGAAATTAAGTCCCCATCAACAGCACTAGAACCCAAACAAAGGAAATAGCAACTTAAAAGCATACTTCAAACTGTATACCTTTACGTAAGTAGAACTATGTACTACTGATGCAAATTGAACGTTAAAAAGTAACACACTGAACGAAGCTCAGGGAAAAAAGAGATTAAAAGCAGATTGAACGAAATGCAACATAATGAACAAAGCCTACCATTTTCTACCCCTTTGTAAGTAGAGTATGAGCTTTGATTCACCGACAATAATTTACTTTTCAGAAAAAACATTATTCAAGTTTAGAAAGAGATAAAAAGTAATAAAACTATAAAATTAATGATACCATCATTTTAACAACATAATAAAACGTTATATAGTTTCTATTTGTAAGACAAGTGTTGCATACTAACAAGAATCATGCATATGTCAAAATAACTACCAGAAACAAAAATTGAAATGATAACATTGACAGAAATGCTACTGGAATGATGATCCCTTAAAAGACTCAGGTCAACTACTGAATTATCCAAAAAGTGATAGCAAGATTCTTAAATTACAAACTTTCTAATATGCGCATTTCAAAAACCAATGTCAACCTAATTATGTCAGAGTCCTCCAAATATGACACAACAATATCTACTTTTTATATTAAAATTAACAAATTTAACTGATCAAATGACCATTTGTTTTCAAAATTTTATAGACTTTAGTGAATTAAACTGCACAATACAAATAAAAATGTCTTTTCTCGTGAGTTTAAAGTAGCTATTTTGTATCATCATTTGTAAAATGTTGGTAGCAATCTTTTATGTTAATAAAAGTTGACATTTGAAATTTGAAACAGTTGAAAGCTTTTAACCAAACAACACGTTCCAATTTCTAATAGATACTTTCTTAAATTGTTACAAATTAAAATCACTTGGTTTGTACAGAAAGAGAGAAATGAATGAATCAAAAGCTATTCACACTAAATATTTTATGAATTTATGAAAGGATATGGAGTAAATGAACATGAGACCATATCACATATGTTAACTCCAACTGCAATAATTTTAATGAGCTGTATGGCCATTTCGGAAATTAAGTCCCCATCAACAGCACTAGAACCCAAACAAAGGAAATAGCAACTTAAAAGCATACTTCAAACTGTATACCTTTAAGTAAGTAGAACTATGTACTACTGTTGCAAACTGAACGTTAAAAAGTAAAACACAGAACGAAGCTCAGGGAAAAAAGAGGTTAAAAGCAGATTGAACGAAATGCAACACAATGAACAAAGCCTACCATTTTCTACCCCTTTTTCAGTAGAGTATGAGCTTTGATTCACCGACAATAATTTACTTTTCAGAAAAACATTATTCAAGTTTAGAAAGAGATAAAAAGTAATAAAACTATAAAAGTAATGATACCATCATTTTAACAACATAATAAAACGTTATATAGTTTCTATTTGTAAGACAAGTGTTGCATACTAACAAGAATCATGCATATGTCAAAATAACTACCAGAAACAAAAATTGAAATGATAACATTGACAGAAATGCTACTGGAATGATGATCCCTTAAAAGACTCAGGTCAACTACTGAATTATCCAAAAAGTGATAGCAAGATTCTTAAATTACAAACTTTCTAATATGTGCATTTCCAAAATCAATGTCAACCTAATTATGTCAGAGTCCTCCAAATATGTCAGAGTCCTCCAAATATGACACCGCCGTGCGCGGTCCCGGCTTCTGAATAGGTCCGCAGCATCATCTGAGCTCGGAGTATGAGTCTTCCTAACAGAGGACCCCGAGGAAACCCCGGGATATAGAAATAGGACCCAGTATCTCCGGCTTGCGGGGTGTGACCCTCCTAAACGGGGGCTGACCCGAGGGTCCCGGGATATAGAAATAGGACCCATTCCGTGGTTCTGTGGGATGAATAAATACACAACCCATCTTTCGGATGGGACGTAAACTCAGGTCCACGTGTTGGAAGAAATGCCACGCTTCCTGCACGTTAAAGAACCCTTGTAGCAAGCTTTTTTGAGTGGTCCGTAGGTGATTGGCTACAAGGCTAAATTCTCCGCCCTTTTCGATTTCACCCTTCTTTTCCAGTGCCAGTCAGAATTTCCCGTCCAATGGCCCTTTCCATACCCCAAAGTGATTATTTTTTAACAAACTTGTTCTCGTCTCGATATAGCTGAAATATTGCTGAGTAGACGTTAAACAATATTCAATCAATCAATCAAAATATGACACAAAAATATCTACTTTTTATATCAAAATTAACAAATTTAACTGATCAAATGACCATTTGTTTTCAAAATTTTATGGACTTTAGTAAATTAAACTTTACAATACAAATAAAAAATTCTTTTCTCGTGAGTTTAAAGTAGCTATTTCGTAAATGTTGGTAGCAATGTTTTATGTTAATATTTTGAAATTTGAAAGAGTTGAAAGCTTTTAACCAAACAACTCGTTCCAATTTCTAATAGATACTTTCTTAAATTGTTACAAATTAAAATCACTTGGTTTGTACAAAAAAGAGGAAAATATGTATGAATCAAAAGCTATTCACACTAAATATTTTATGAATTTATGAAAGGATATGGAGTAAATGAACATGAGACCGTAACACATATTTTAACTCCAACTGCAATAATTTTAGTGAGCTGTATGGCCATTTCGGATAATAATTCCTCATCAGCAGCACTAGAACCCAAACACAGGAAATAGCAACTTAAAAGCGTACTTCAAACTATGTTTGGGTTCTAGGCAGATTGAACGAAAATCAAAGCCTACCATTTTCTACCCCTTTTTAAGTAGAGTATGAGCTTTGATTCACCGACAATGATTTACTTTTCAGAAAAACATTATTCAAGTTTAGAAAGAGATAAAAAGTAATAAAACTATAAAAGTAATGATACTATCATTTTAACAACATAATAAAACGTTAGGTAGACAAGTGCTGCATATTAACATATGCATATGTCAAAACAACTACCAGAAACAAAAATTAAAATGATTGACAGAAAATGCTTCATTTAAACTAGGAAAAAGATAAGGGGTTCGCTATTCAATTTGAAATTTAAATAAGAATTCAGGTGACATGATGTTTTGTAAGAAAATTGAAAAAGAAGTAATTTTAGCAAAAAAATTTGGTGATGATCTCGTTGATGAAAGAATTGGCATTAAACTGAACTGTTCTGAATGTTCCATAGGTTTAGCATTGCATATGTACCTTGTTGTTTCAAAAAATGAACGAAATTTTTTTTTCACAAATGCACACGAAAACGTATGTTATGTTCAAAATTTGACAATATTTTTACATAGAAAATATAATGTAAGATATAATAAATTTATCTATTCGTTACCTTTTCTATTTTTTCTGTATCATTTACGGCAGAGAAACCTATTTCTGTTATCTTTTTAAACTGTCTTTTCTCTGTTGCATTCAGAGCTGCACTTGACTTCCAGTCATAATTGTTAGCTTCAGCTGCCATCATTTTTGTAAAATTTGCTATTTCTAAGTCTGATTGAGTCTGAAATAAAATGACAAATGATCTGTAGACATATAGGAATAATAAGTATTTCGTCGGTAATTGGAATTAGTGTTAAAAGAAACCTCGAGTATAGAAATGGTCTAAAGGGGGTACTAAAGGGAGAGGGGGTCCGTGTAAGATCTACAAAGGCTAAAAATGACTTGTACTATGTACAAAAATAACCCTAAAAATCGAACTTTACTTGTATTTTCTACAATGCAATTTTTTGTACAAATCGGTGGCAAATCATAAAGGTCTTGTACGATGTAAGAAAAAGAAAACTCTACCACATCTCTATAAAATATCCAAATATTAGTTTTAATCTTTTTACTGGATATGTCGCTAGGGTACTTGTTTGAAATATGAAAAAGAAAGGAAATGGGTTAAATGTCAAGGAGACAACATCCCATATTCAGGTTGAAACGACCCAAAACAATACACCTTTTACAACTGGATATCGTTTTTCTAAAGAACTTACGACTGATCCCGACTTGTGACCTTTGCTGAAATGATGACTCAAAGTACTATCAATAGTCCATTTGTTTAGAAATATATAGAATATTGTCTACAAGGACGCCTTTCGGTGGTTATTTCAATTTATATTTAGATTTTTTTTTCGAATTTTAGATGAAACCACGATGGCTACTCAATACTATTTAATTATTTTGTTTTCATAATTTTTATTATATCAAGTGATTTTTTTCTAAACACCTGCTTATACATTGGCGATTTGTTTTTGTTCTTTTTTGCCGAGTTTCCATGGTTAGTGCAGACTCTACCACTAAGTATGGAACAGTGCAGCTTTTATGTATATATTGGCCAAAGATGCAGGGTTGATTGCCAATAAATGCTTTTTTAGAGAGGTACGTTTAAAACTCTCAATGTGTGGCTTGTTCGACAACATTTTCTTCAAAACTAATCATTTTTACTCGAATTTTCAAAAGAAGAAAAGAAAAACGAAATTATCGGTATATGTACTTAAAATGTTTCTTCACAATTTTAACCTCCAAAAAGCAGGCAATACGATTTTAGAACTTGTAAAACAAAATCGGGCAAATGATCTTCAGATTATATGTAAATTTCAATGCATATCAATTTTCCATTTTTTCAAATTTTCAATTCGGATTGACCATTTTCACAAGGAATTTTAGACAACATGGTCTTACCAGAATATTGAGATTTAGATTTGAAAACGGGCTTCCTTGAAATTCCAGGCTATAACAGACTGATTTTTCCTTCAAATTTATTCCAGAAAATAAATGACTTACCATTTTCATGAGATTTTCATTAGTTATATTGGTGTAATAGTTCCATGCTATTTGGACCGATTTGCTGTACTCAGTCATAGCTACATTGTTGTAATTAGTCAAGAAAGTTCTCATTTGTGTTGGATCTGTAATTAACTGACATTTGCAAAACACCGCCATCCACATCAACACAACAAACCATAGTCTTGCCATTCTAAAATGGTTAATAAAAATGTAAAGGCATATGTGAAATTTACGGAAGCGTATTAGCGCCACACAGACTTTTGTTTTTAATATTTTGGGTTATAACGCAAAGTTTTGCGTTAAAACGCAAAGATTTGCGTTATTTCGTAAAGATTTGCGTTAAGATGCAAATGTTTGCGTTATTTCGAAAAGATTTCCGTAAAAACGCAAATGTTTGCGTTTTTACGCAAAAGTTTGCGTTATAACGCAAACTTTTGCGTTATAACGCAACGGTTTGCGTTATTTCGCAAATGTTTGCGTTATAACGCAAAGTTTGCCTTATTTCGCAAAGTTTGCGTTATAACGCAATGTAAGTTTTAAATTGATAGACCCAACAATTTCAAAATCTAGAGTCGTGTACGGTTGTGTACGGATAGAATTTGATATTCGGGCTTAAAATTGCAAAAATGCAAAAGGATTAAGCATGAAAAGATATATCAGGTTCACCAAATAAAGTAAAGATATGAAATAATATGATAAATTAAAATATATTAGTATCTCCTACTCACAAGATCTTATCGAACGAGATAATCTTTCGACAAGCAATTATACTTTAAAAAATGCAATATAATATTGTTTTGATGAGAAGACTAAATATTGTGTCAATCCAAATCAAATTTAATGATTAAAAATAGTTACACCATATCAGGAAAGATATTTGCTAAAAGTTGTAAAAGAGAAATAGATTACTTTACATTAAAGATCATGATTCAAATTAGTTTTGTACACTAGTAAACATTTTGTCCTTTACTGCAAGAAAGAAAAAGGATATGTAATTTTCATTTTAATAATGTTATTGTAAATAATTTTAATTCTTTTTTTGCGATAAAATACCAGGAAGCATAGTATACCGATAAGCAAGTCTGTTGATCTATTTGACATTATATGTATGCATTGGAGGATCCAGGGGGGAGAGTTCCGGATGTTCGAGCCCCCTTTTCTGGAAAAGTTTTTTTAATTTCGTGCAGAATTTATGTATACATTGACAAAAATGGTAAAAATCGACTAAAAGCACATTTTTTCTGGAATCTCATCGAAACCCCCATTTTCGAAGGATGGATCCGCCGGTGTTATGAGAAATAGCATGGACATGTTTGAGACATGGTGCGTCGACAGGATAAAGCGTCTCCTGCTATGCCTGCATCACAATTCATGTGAGAAATGAAATATCCAAATTGATTTAAATAAAAATTAATAAAAGTCGGAAGTATACAACCTAAAACCGAAATTCTGTTTGTATTGTATTTATTTTTAAAATATCTAAATGTGAATGATTTGTTTGAAACTCCGTTTTATTATGTATATAAAACTATGAGAGCTTCCCTTGCAAGCAGTATTCGTAAAAACAAACTGAAGAAGTAAACTGACGGAAAAAATATTGAAATAAAGGGTGTAAAAACAAAAATAAACATAAATTATACAAAACACACACACACACACACAAACAAACGAACACACAAAGAAAAGAGCAAAACAAGCAAACAAAATATAACAAAACAAACACGAAAGAAAAAAAAAACAAACAAAAACGAAAAAAAAAAAAAAACTACCCCCATTTTTAATTTGAGACATATCTTCATGGGGTTTTTTGTATTTTATGATTTGTCAGCAATCAAATGCGCCAATGACGAATAACTAAATACCGAAGTCACTGTGAATTTACTTTCTGCATATGCGCATTTCGACAACTTATGTCTCTTCAGTGCAGATAAATGGCCAATAGACTTGAATATGGGTATACTATGTATTAATGTGGGATTATTTTTTCAGATATAATCGCTTGTCAAAAGATTAATCTCTTGTGTGTATAAGATCATCTTTAGGGAGAGAAAAAAAAACAACGTATATTATTCAGTTTAATTTGTGTAGCCATTCTACTTTATCATTCTTCATCCTTTAGCCGTTACGTTGATATAAGCCCGAAAATCAAACGTTACCCGTACACATCCGTACACAAGTCTTTATTTCGATTTCTTTATACGAACACATTATCAATGAAATTTGCGTTATAACGCAAACTTTGCGAAATATAACGCAAACTTTGCAAATGACTAAATACAAAATTTTGCAAAATAACGCAAACTATGCGAAATAACGCAGACTTTGCGTTATAACGCAAACATTTGCGAAATAACGCAAACTTTGCGTTATAACGCAAAATTGAAAAAAAGTTTGTGTGGCGCTAATACGCTTCCGTACAAATTAGCATGTATATTTATATATTTGTAAGACTTGTTGAACAAATAACTAAATACCAAAGACACTGTGAATTTAGCATATCGACAACATATTTCTTCAGTGCAGATAAAATCTGAATGTTTGGAAGACCATAAACTCAAAGATGATTTTAACTCATAGAGAACAAATAACCAATTTGATCTAAATGTAAAGCCAAAATCAGCTAAGGACAGAGCTTTGTATAAGGGAGATACCCCTTAGTTTTCAACAAAATTTGCATAAATTTAGATATTGCAAGGTTCCACATAGAAACGGCTTTCGGGTCACCATCGAAATACTGACTTATAGGCTGTTGAATGCCCTCCGGGATTAACAGCTCACCAGCAGACGCATCGACCCAGTGGTAACAGATAACTAAATACCGAAGTTACTGTGAATCTAGTTTTTGCATATGCACGTTTCGACAACTTATGTCTCTTCTTGAATATAAAATTTTAATGTTTGGAAGACCATAAATTTAAAGTGTTTAAAAATTGATAGAGAACAAATAACTAATAACTAACAAAATACCGAAGTTACTGATAATTTATTTTCTGCACATGCGCATTTCGACAACTTATGTCTCATCAGTGCAGATCAAACCAAACATCTGGAAGTCCGTTAACCGAAAATCATGTTAAAGCCGATAGAGAACAAATAGCCAAAAGGATCTAAATAGTAAAGCCAAAATTCAGGTAAGGACAGAACTAAACACGAGGGAGATAGTCCTTAGTCCTTAGTTTTAAACAAAATTTTGCAAAATTTAAATAATGCAAGTTTCAATACAATCTGTTTTCGGGTCAGCACCGAGGAACTGACTACTGGGTTGGTGAATACCCTTGGGGCTAACAGTCCACCAGCAGAGTCATCGGCCAAGTGGCAATTAATAACTAAATACCGAAGTTACTGTGAATTTAGTTTCTGTATATGTGCCTTTCGACAACATATGTCTCTTCAGTGCAGATAAAATTTAAATGTTTGGAAGACCATAAACTCAAAGATGACCGAGAAAAAAAATGACAAATTTGATGTAAATGTTAAGCCAAAATCAGCTAAAGGCAACTGTTATAACTTTAAACCATCTTCATATGAAGACAGTTGAGCAGCGACAATGTCTTTTTTCATGCCTGTTTTAAAGTTTTTCTCCGTTCCGCTCGTTTTTTTTTTTCGTGACAAGTACAGAAATGAGTGAGCACGGCCAATGCAGCATTTGGTAGACTTTGTCTGGGACTCTGGACAAGTACAGAAATGAGTGAGCACGACCAATGCAGCATTTGGTAGACTTTGCCTGGGACTCTGGACAAGTACAGAAATGAGTGAGCACGACCAATGCAGCATTTGGTAGACTTTGCCAGGGACGCTGGACAAGTACAGAAATAAGTGAGCACGACCAATGCAGCATTTGGTAGACTTTGTCTGGGACTCTGGACAAGTACAGAAATGAGTGAGCACGACCAATGCAGCATTTGGTAGACTTTGCCTGGGACTCTGGAATAAAATCATGTGTCCACTATAGTAAGAGAGAATAGAGTATCCACAGAGCATTTGGGAAATGTACGCGTCTATACGAAGCCAAATCCTGGCCGGTTTATTGACATCATTTGAGGAAGCTGCATACCTTTATTATGCGCCACCTGAGAACCATATTGAAAATAAGCTAGCTGGATTGGACCTACAAGGAAATGCTGGATAGATTAGGACTTCCATCAAATGGTAGATCTGCCGATTAGACAGTATCAATGGTGGACTGACACCTGACAAGAATGGCACATTACAGAGGTTCAAAGCATATTCTGTTTTCACAGGTGCTAGAAGGGCAGTGAAGCGGAGGCAAGCCACGTCTCAGGTAAAAAGATACGATCAAGAGAAACCTGAATCAGAGGAATTCCAAGCTTGCTTTTTATATTTATACACTTGTGCTGTTAAGACTGTGTGTTTTGAGGGGTCACGTATTGTTATATATCGAGGGAAACCTAACGTATTTATACCGATGTTGCTAGCTACATATGTGAAAATAAGAAAGAATTTTGATCCGATGCTTGTACATTTTAAAGTTATGTTCAAATTTCCATGAGACTTAAACCACATAAGGTATGTTTTGTCTACCTTTCATTATTTATCACTGATATGTTTTTGTAAGTGAGAGCTATAACAAAATTATCAAACAGAATTGTAAAGAGCCGAAATCGAAAGGGGAAAAGAGAAAGCAGTTGCAAAACCATCGAAAAAATTGGAATAGTACTGACTTGGTACAGGAATATCAAAAACAAAATGGCACATTACACTGGTTTTTCGGAGCGCTAAACCTCCCCTTCTATTGCTGTAGTTTCCGGTATAATACAAACAAAATACCAAAGTTGCATAAAAACAGTAAATTTCGTTATGCTGTACACGTGTTTCAAGGAGTAACCTCTCATCAGCAGCATTCAAATCAAATACTATGGAAAAGCATAATCCAAAAGTAGTCCAAAAAGAAGTACTCATTTACAAAAATATCGAAATAGGAAGCCTAATCCAATACCAAGGACATCTATTACGCCTAAGAATAAACTAGACAGCAACTGCTAATGATGCATGTACTTCTGAAATGTTGTAGATCTTTCAGCACATACCTATTAATATAATACTTTCTGCTATCTTTAGTGTGTTAACAAACAAAAGCTCTTTCAAACTGCATTTTATTTCTTTTTGCTATTTAAAGAATTTACTTCGGTGCTGGTCAAAAACCGAATTTATACGGTAACTTGCAACATCTAAATCTAAATTAAGAAAATTCTGTTTAAAACTAAGGAGTATCTCCCTATTGCATAGCTTTGTCCTTAGCTAATATTGGGTTTTATATTTAGATCATATTTGTAATTTGTTCTCTGTCAGCTTTTACATACATTTCAGTTTATGGATTTCCAAATGTTTTGATTTCATCTGCACTGAAGAGACAATTTGTCGAAATCGCCATATTCAGAAAATAAATTCACTGCCCGGGGGGGGAACTTAAATTATTTTGATATACGGGGATGTGCCAAAAATTCGGATATGGTTTTTTTGCATATAATATAGAAGTACGGGTGTGTTTTTAAACAAATTGTTTATAAATTTGCATGTAGAAATAATATTTTATATAACTTTGGGTGCAAAAAAGCAAATAAAGGCAGTTATTTATGAAACAACATAATTTCTGACCATTATTTTCTTTAAATGTTTAATATTTTATGTACTTTTTGCTTTGATTCGTTGTTTTTTAAAACTATCATATTAAATCAATGGTATATGAATATATTCGGCTCCTAACTTTAGTGTTGTTATATAAATTTGCTGTATTATTTATGTGCAAGAGTATATAAATTCGGTGCATGTTTCCGAGATCAATTTGGCACATCCCTGCCAGAAAAAATACCAAGTTACCTCCCCCGGGATTCACAGAAAATTCGATATCGTTTAAATTTTAAAATGAGCTTTTCCATAACGCTTTTTTGATTTTAGGCGGAACGCATTCTCAGTAATGGAACAAAGTTCCCTTATTACACAACACCCATTTATTGTAGAATTGTTAGTAAGCCATTGTTTTCTATTAACCAAGTCTTGTTTTTTTAAAAGAGTCATCTATTATATTATAAAAACACACTTTTCTATCATACCATGTTCAACCGCGACAGGATTCAGCAATGATTTTCACAAAAACTCTTATAAAACTATGTAAAAATCACTCATAAGTCTTAAACACTCCATACAGACTTACAACCGATATTTTTGTTTTATGAGAAGGACCCCTGAACCAAAGTTGAGAATGTTTACAGTTTTAAAGTCATTGGTTTAACTTGTCGTGTCTTAAATTATTTAGTATAAAGAATTCTCAAAATTTGTTTTCTGATCTGATTTTGCTTGTTTTGTTCCTAAATAAAACATAAAGATACGTTTTTGAAACATCTAATAATATATATATGCGTTACATGTAAACAAAAATGTAATGAGTTGATAGTTTTTCTTATTATAAAAGAAAGCCTTGGAGAGACGGCAATAGAAAAGGCTTTGTCATGATATCTACATGATTTTGAAATGGATCTGCAATTGGCGTAATTTGGTCGAAGCTCAGACTCTTGAACATGATACTTACCTCTGTGCACGACAGAACACTTACAACAATAGAAAAAAAGAAGGGAAACGGGGAATGTGTCAAAGAGACAACGACCCAAAGGGGAGTAATAACAACTCAAAGCCACCATAAGATCTTCAATGACCGGTGAGGAAACCCCACACCCAACGGCAAGTCGTAGTCGGCCCCTAAATAAAGAGAAATCAAGTTCAGCGAAACAAACACCATCATAGACTCCTATATAGACATAAATTAAACTAAGTAGAAAACAGACAAGACACACAAAGGCTTATAAATTTGCTGACTTAGGACAGGCGCAAACGTTAAACTAGTTTTATTGGGCCAAGCCCTTCACCCTAGCAAATGTGATAAATAAAAAACAATAGTAACAACAGTAACATTCAGTTAGCAACAGGACTGAGTCAATTGTGAAAACTGAAAATGAAAGAACTAAATATACGGAAACATGAAATCACAAAAGACTACTAGCAATTAACTGACATGCCAGCTCCATACCCATTACCAACTGACAAATGAAATTATGCATCCTCAGTATACAGCTTCCACTAAGATCCCTTCCCATGAGGGGCTTAGCATAATGATTCATGCATATACCTGAATACATAACTCTCTTTAATAGTGCTCTCAAAAGCAGTAGATATTTTTCTAGCTTTATGGATAAAAATGAACAAGAAGTTGCATAAGACTTAGATGTGTCATTTGTCTTTTTGCAGCGAAAACGTGTGAAGTTCGTGGTCCGACATTGTTCTCACAACATAAAACAAATTCATATGCAGTATTGTATGTTGTAGACACTAGCAGACGAGTGGGTGATTTGTTTGCAGAACACATATGTTATGTTAAAAACCATACAGATTGTACTTTCCGAAATCAATGTGAATGTAACAAGGACCTGCAGATCACATTTAGGTTAATGCTGAAGGGCTGTGTGTTTGTACAGCGTTTCATGTCTGCGGCACATCACGTCCAAATAATTATAAATGTAAAAATATTATTTCTGTCAACAACCAAGTTCTTTTTATGTTTAGTGAAACACTTTTTCTTTTCAACACACATAACGTCTTTTTTCCTTATTCATATCAGTATATCAATATCTTTGCAGTCAATACATCGGCAAACGAATACCGAAGCAAGAACGAGGAAAGGGGAAATTCCAAAATCACAAATCCAAAATCAATACAATTCACAGCAACACGAAATGAGACATTATGACAAAGACAAAACAAACAAATAAAAATGAACAAGAACGTCACAAAACTAAAGCACTAGCAGTGTGAACCCCTATAAAAACTGAGGTATCATCAGATGGTCCGGAAGGGTAAGCATGATCTGCTCCACGAGTGGCACACGTCACACTGCCAGTGAAAAGTCCGTTTTGTCCGTCGGTATTAGTCAGTCCGGTAACAAACTCTGGATCTACCCAAAGATATCTGTTCTCATTTGTGAAACAGAAACATTGTAATGGTCTGTCAAATCGTGGTGACGACCGTAAAACTTCTGTAGTGACAATTGCAACAGTGACTGAGCATACCAAATTATGGAACGACTCGGTCCAGTAAGTATACTTGTAAAACTACAGGAACTTTCTATTTTCTTCCCTTAAGAAAGAAATTATCTGAAAAATTGGGCCCATTTTCTTTATATATTTTTTAACCTTTAAGCATGATATTTTATACCATTGATTCGGTTCCATATGCCAACCCACTCATTTTTCTTTTATTTCTTAGTATTACGTAACCTACTTTTGATTTTTAATTGCTGTTTATTTTCGGTAGTGTATAATACCTTTTTTCATTTTACTGTGATAAAAATATACAAGTAAATAGAAGTCAATTAATAATGAAAAAATATGATTATACAAATTAAAAAACAACAACATTGAATTATAAATAAATTTACAAAGTAAGCCTTTCAACTCAACCTGAGATACTCTTCAATAATAACAACTGGTTTCGGTGAAGATAGGATATGTCAATTTGTAAACTATTAAAATTTTCAGAAATAAAAATCCGCTACCATAACGGAAAAAGTTTACACTTTCATACAAAATGAGTAACTTCAGTTACTTATAGTTTCTTGAGAAAATAGAGGAGTCAATAATTTGAATGACTAGAAAAAAAAATGATATAAATAAAATATAAAAAAAATAATAAAAAATAAATAATAAAAAACCGATTGTGACAAATTTGCGCTCTTCTGTTTCATCATGGCTAATCAAAACATTACAAAAATTATTTTACAAGAAACATTATATTGATATAAAACCGAATACTTACACGTCCGCTCTATCGTACTATGTCAGGTACTTACACTAGACTTGGTAATAAACCTTAAAATTTGTCAAACAGTCGTAAAATTTTACATAATTGTTTAAATTTATTATTAGGGGATATATGATGATATCCTATTCACACGACACCGCCTTTCTTCAATAAATGTCATTATGTATTGGTATATCTAGTGAACATGGGAATGAATATTTTATTAAGTTATTACATGGTAAAGAAAGTTTGTAGTATATATTTATGGTTCAATAAAAATTGACTTGTTATGGAGTCAATGTCTTATAATTACAAGAAATTATGCAAAACATATAATGGTATAAAAATGGTGAGATTTAAAAAAAATCAGAACGCACATCGCAAAGGATGCATTCTGCAGATAAAGAGGATGAATAACCCCTGTATATTATGCCCAACGTCGATGTTGCTCTCTGAAGAAATATCTCCCGTAATTTTCGATAATTACAAATTCCTCTCTGGTTGTTACATGTACCATCTTGAAAATGTAACGATGCTAAACCAACCCTGGACATCGGTTGAGTAACTCATTAGTAAAATGACGTAATAAGGATATCACTCTTCTCTGCCCACTTGTGAATCAAGCAAATCCAAGTGACTCAAATAATGTAAGAGTGCCCATTTGTTAAGCAAGCAAGACTCGAATAATGTAAGGGAAAACACCCACACCAGCAAAGCGTTTAATGTAACGACTGGTAGGATGGTGCTATGCGTCATTTGGACAATCCTCAAATCATCGTGTCTTCTTTCGAAGCAACTGAACAGAATGATGTAAGTTTTCACCTTATTTATTTCTTATCAGAAGAAAGTATTAATACTCAAATATAATTATTAAACATTAAATTTTCTCTTGTAATATTATATCACGATTGTTTGGGGGAAGTCATGTTCCCAAAGAAGAAGTTATATTTTAATATACAATATTTCTCCACAATTGAATGGTATGAATAACAAAATTTTCAAGAGTCAAAGTCAATAAGTAAACAGACAAAGCAGGTGGAAAACCACCGGAAAAATTGGCGAACACAAAAGTCCTATCTTGGTACATGCATTTCGAAACAAACGGTAGATTAAAACCGCGATTTCATTTCGCGCCAAACCTCCCTTCCATTGCGGGAGTATCCGGTAGCAACTGGAGAGCAATAGCCACCGACCTGTTGTAAGACAGTGCAACATTCATCCCAGTACTAAGTAACAATGAGGTTTGAGAGATCTGTTGGGTGGCTGATTGGTAATCTCAAGACAAAACCAATTAAAATAGATTGTGCATGTTACTTCTCTAACCCTCAAATAAGACCAAGATGAGTTTGAAAAACATAGATTTATCACTTTGTACACAAATATCACAACGCCAAATCTGTATCACAAACACCATCGACAAAGACAAAACAAAAATAACAGTGTGATATACAAGACAACACAGAAAACAAAAGCACCGACAAAACTGTCAACCAATATGTTTCGTGACTTGCTACATGCCTTTCAAAAGAAATGGCGCCCCAAACCTCAACTTCCATTCCAGTATTGTCCGGTACCAACCCAACTGCAATTGCTATTGAAAAATCGTAGACAGTAAATAGAAATGATTATAACAGTATTAAGTAAAAAAGAATCTTGAACCAGAGTTTGGACCGAAACTTCAAATTTTTCCACAAGGGACTGATATCTATCAAAGAACTTTTTAATGATCGTATTAGACGGAAGTTTTGATTGATTGATTGATTGAATATTGTTTAACGTCTACTCAGCAATATTTCAGCTATATCAAGACGAGAACAAGTTTGTTAATAAATAATCACTTTAGGGTATGGACAGGGCCATGGGACGGGAAATTCTGACTGCCACTGGAAAAGTAGGGTGAAATCGTCAAGGGCGGGGAATTTAGCCTTGTAGCTGACCACCTACGGACCACCCCAAAAGGGCTTGCTACAAGGGTTCTTTAACGTGCAGGAAGCGTGGCGTTTCTTCCAACACGTGGACCTGAGTTTACATCCCATCCGAAAGATGGGTTGTGTATTTATCAATCCCGCACAACCACGGAATGGGTCCTATTTCTATATCCCGGGACCCTCGGGGTCAGTTTTGAAGCCTTGATTAATAATACGGTCACGAAGATGAATGTGTCTAATGAGAAATATGAAAAAGAAAGGAAATGGGGTAAATGTCAAGGAGACAACATCCCATATCCAGGTTAAAACGACCCAAAACAAAGCATCTAGGGGTCACCGTACGGTCTTCAATACAGTGAGGAACCTCAAAAGTCTGAATAATTTTGCCAGCTCTCGCGCAACGAATCAGCTGTGAAACATACACTCCGTTAGCAGGAAAAGTAGGAATATTACTGTCCATGTTAGGCAAATTGATAATTTTAAAATTAAAATCGTCCCTTTTGCCGTAAATTTTAGTACTGAGATGACCGTTTTCGTCAAATTCTAGATATAAGTCCAAAAACGATGAAGATCTAGTGGAATCTGTCGTTTCCTTTATCTCTAGTTCTTTAGGATATATGTCGATTGGATCCCTTTAGTTAAAGATGCGTTAAAAATGGAAAGAACATCATCGATGCATCTATGGATCTAGTACTTTCATTTTATGATTTTTTACGAGTTTCTTAAGAAATTCAGTCTCGTATGAATATAAAAGAGTCCCGAAAAGGACATAAATGTTAATTACCATCACAGCACTCCTTACAAAGTAAAGCTTTTCTCATATAAGAGTACTAATAGTAATGAAAAGATAACTGAACCAAATTATGTTACTCAACATGTACACCTCTTCCTTTTTTTTCGTCCATTGATTTATTTAATATATACAAATATAAAGTTCAGTGAATTGCTATTCTATAATATATAATGTTATTTTTAACAGTTGGAGACCGTTTTATCGTGCACTTTTGATATATATTCACCAAGTGCCAAATCATGACTGCACTTAAAAGTACTGTTTTAATGAATGATTTCTAGATGTAAATGCACATTCAATACCCGCATTAAAATTCTAACTTCGATCTTTTTTTCAATGTTCAATTTCAATGTTAGGAAAAAATCTAATTAAACCGTTTTGAAATCCAAGGAATGGTATATTAATACTAATACAATAAACTTCTGTTCAAAAAAGTACAAAAATAACACTCATATCATTTTTTTGAAATTGACTGGTTTTGTTGTTAAATCGCTAAAACCTTTACTATAACTAGCAACATATACAAGTCGGATCAGCGAAAGTTTAATATGTATCATCGATTGCTTTAAGTTTTATAGATGCATTGATGATGTTCTTTCCATTTATAACGCATCTTTTACTAAAGGGATCCAATCGATATATATCCTAAAGAACTAGAGATAAAGGAAAAAATATAAATAAAAAAAAATAAAATATATATGGTGTACATGCGGATCTGAAAGATTGCTGTTCTGCAGCAATTCTTCAAATATGGTTGAAAAGCACCATGCAAGTTACGAGAAGATGCAGATAATGGAGGTATACCTTAAAAACTCAAGTACTGATAATCCAAACAAAAAAACAAAAAACAATTGTTAAACAAAAATAAAAAAAAAAAAAACAAAGCAAAACAAAAAAAAAAAAAAAAAAA
>MJUU01026903.1:13765-24173 GCA_002080025.1 Modiolus philippinarum | reverse complement strand
CGAACACAGTTATCACTTGTTATTATTATTAAGTCGCCCAAACAAAGTTTGGCGACTTATTGTTTTTGCACCGTTTCCTTTTATTATTTTTCCGCCTCTTTCCATCATTTTGTCCAACCCAATTCTCAGAAACCCCTTGTCCAATCATAACCAAACTTCACAGGAGGGCAGATCACCACCCAAAGATGTGCAATCAGGTGTTGAAATTTTCAAAATGACCACCGTCATTGGTCACTTTGAACTTTGACCCCAAATCTTATTATTGGATTAACTCAGAAACTGTAAAAGATAACTAATAAAATGTAATGACAAAAATGTTATTTAGGTCATGAAGGACATTTCTTGCATTGGATCGAAATTCTATGGTCAACCGTTCAGGAGTTATGCCCCTTGAAAGTTTCGTCACATCTTTTAAGGAGGTTTGTCTCGAAAACAGTTAGAGATAGAAACCTTAAACCTTTTCCATTCAACTTAGGTGATATGTGTTACATTTAAAAATGCCAAGGTCAAAGGTCATTGGTCACTTTGAACTTTGACCCTAGACCTTGTCATTGGATTAACTCATAAACTGTAGTAGATGGCTGATAACATGTAATAATAAAAATATGTGTCTTGTTTAGATCTACATTTGTTACATTGGGTCCAAAATTATTGGACCAACCGGTTTGGGCCTATGGACCAAAAATCGATTTTTGGTGTCTGATTTCGGGTTTTTTGCCTTGAGCTCAAATACCATTGAAGATACAAAAAGACATCCAATACAAAAAAGTAAAGGAAGATATGACCTTCAAAATGAGGTCAAGGTCAAAGTCCAAGTTCATAGCCAAAGACTTTATTTCGCATAAAAGTATCAGTAAATGTACATATTAAGCTTAAATTGTTGATCATTTATGATAATACTATGACGCAACTTTCGTGAAAGACTGATCAATTGTTTTTGGAACAACTGACGTACTAGTTTTTCAAAAATAGGTGGTCAAAATTCAATGAAACATGTATGTATTTCAATGTAATTTAAAATTATAATATAATTACACACCAAAGAGGACATGCCTTACTTCATAATATATAAATAGAAATGAATTTTCTGATGCAATCACAAAGTGTGTACAGGTTATTCAAAAATTCTTATATCACTGATGGACAGAATGATGATAACTTAGGATCAAATTCTTAACTTGAGGACTCATTGTTCTTTCAAAGAACATTAAGGAATTAGTTCTGGTTGGGCGACTTCTGTGTTTGCTTGCAAACACATTATAACTCGTTATTATTCTTTTTCTTTCCGGACAAAAATTTGCCCGGGGGAGATCTCAGAGATGACCTGTCCAATTTCAATGAAACTTTGTAGGAATATGGATAGCAATGTGTAGTTGTGCAGGAAGGTCTGGGAACTTCCAAAACGGCACCGTTGCCATGGAAACGGCAAAAAAGGCGGGAAAATCGACAAAATTTTGGTATGATTTGTCCGGGGGAGATCTTGGAGACCACATACAAAATTATCAGATCTGAATGAAACTTAGTATTAGCATAGATACCAATGTCTAGTTGTGCAAGAAGGTCTATAGATTTTCAAAAAGGCACCGTTGCCATGGAAACAGCAAAAAGGCGGGAAATTGACAAAAATCGTATTACGACTTGTCCGGGGCATATCTCATACACCACTCATCAGATCTTAATGAAACTTAGAAGGAACATAAATACCAATGTGTAGTTATGAAAGATGTCTAGGGATTTTCAAAGTGGCGACCGTTGCCATGGAAACAGAAAAAAGGCGGGAAAATTCATAATTGCATCAAAACTTACAGAAATATTGTATAGTATACAGGGAATTTGCTTTAGTAAAAAAAAATCAAAATGGGGACCGTGGCCATGGAAACAGCAAAAAGGCAGGAAAATTAAAGTGCTCAGAATTGCATGAAATCTTACAGAAAGGTTGTATAGCATACAGGGAATTTGTTTTTAGTCTAAAAAATTTCAAAGTGGCGACCGTTGCCATGGAAATGGCAAAAAGGCGGGAAAATTAAAAGTGCTCAGAACTGCATTAAAACTTACAGAAATGTTGTATAGCATACAGGTAAATTGTTTTGGTCTACAAAATTTAAAATGGGGGATAAATGTCATGAAAATTGGGAAAAAGGCGGGAAAGATCTAGTGCTCAAAATGAATGAAGTTGAAGGGAGTTGGCATGTTAGGACTGATTTCTTGTTCTGAAGTCTGATTTGGGAGTTCGTTTGGGAGACTTGTGTATCAGCATCCTGATACAATTATAAATAGTTTTTTTTCTAGTTTTGCTTTATAATAAGTATATCATCATCATATTTTGGTATAGGGTATTACTCATATATGGAAGTATATTAAATGTATCTGATGAGTCATAAAACTAAAAACCGATCATCAAGGGTCAGCAGAGTACACCAGCATGTCAACCGGGAGATTGTACAAATGTGAATATAACTATATGTCTAGTCGTTTTAACATTGAAATCAACATAAACATCTTACTTTCTTTACCAGCAACACGTAATTGTAGCTGGTCAATGGTAGACGACTGTTTCTGTATTGTACTGGACAGTTGCTGTATCGTATTCTCAAGCTGTGTTAGTCTACTGGCAAGAACATCGGGATCGGTGAGAAGAAGTCGCTTTTTGTTTTCAGTGGCAGAGAGAAGATGTGGTAAAACCAAAAGAAACCGAACAAAATTCCATCTGTACATACTGTACTTAATTGTGCCAATATGCGACTGATAAGATTAAGAATTGTAGATAATGTTGGACAGTTAACCTTGTGAAATACATATAAAAATGGATTTGGTGCACATTATGTGTATCTTTTTATATAAAGTCCCGTAAGACGTGTTTGTGCGCAATATTTTTTAACAGATCAAAACAAAATCTGTCGTACACAAATAACCTGCCCAAGAAACACCCAAAAATAGGGAGACTGAAAAAACTAGAGTAATTCAATCTTGAAACCCACAGAACCCAGTCGAGAATATCGTACATAAAAAAAACATATGTCAACCAGGTGTATTCACCTTTACTACATATTAGTAATAATGGCTATAAAAAGGCAACTTAACGAACCAGCAAAAAAATTGTTTTTTTTTTGGTGTAAAATGCAGAGCAAAGATACGAATACCAAAACAGAAAAGGGATATGTCTGGACAACAAGGCAGTACAGAAGCAACATAAAGTACAACTAATAAACAAAAAAGAACAGGACCCCCAAATCTAACAAGTGTAAAACTATTAAAAATGGATGAATCGTCAGGTGCTCCAGAGGGTTTGTATAACCGGCACACGCTTTGCATCTATAACACTGCCCACTAACTACAGTAGATACTTTGGACTGAGGAAAACATTTTTTTAAGTCCAGTATACTCAAGAGAATTTGTGAGTCCACATAACGGTCACCAAGTCACCAACATCTCCAAGAGTGAAAGACATAGAAGAAAAGCTTAGAGACTTGTCGTAAGTGTAAACGGACAAATGCAAGAAAATAAATCAAGACCAGGTACCCGGTCTTTGTTTATCTCTTTTAAAACTAGCAGATATTACCAAAGAGTATTAAACAGGAATTTTTAAAAACAAAACGTATTGCGACTCTACAAAAATGGAGTATTCCTGAATGGAAATCAGCAGAACCATTAAATAACGCCGTTGTCTCGGTCTGTAAATTTATAACTTATATGCATCACATGCTCTTTCCAGTAAAGTATTAGTCCTAAATCGTAGTCAAAGATTTTCACAATTTCTTCTTTATTACTACATCCTTAACTGAAATGATCTAGACCTAACAACATTACTAATTGTATACCAGAAGACACTTACTACCCAGATTAAGAACTCTCTAAACATTTTACAACAAAATAACGAAGGTTTGCAAACATCTCAAATAAACAATGAAAGGACACAGAGTAAAGGCACAGGAGACAATGCTATTATTGTTGGTCTTCATCTTGAAGTCACCACAAGGCCTTCAACAATCATCTCAATCATTTACCATAAAATCATTCTGGAAGAAAATTTAAAAGGCATAAGTTTTTAGTGTAGGTTACTTTAATGAGAAAAAATGAATCAGCAGAAACAGAAAGGTAAAAATTAATGGAACTGGACAAGAAAGCTACAAAAAGCTCGAAATTGAATCTGATGACTATAAAGTCAGAAAATCGTAGTATAAAATAGAAAAATTCTTTAGCTCTAAGCAGAAACTAATTTACAGTAACGTCGGTGTTTTGTTATTTACAATCTCAGCTATCGAAACGTCGGTATTTTGTTATTTTCAACTCCACTATGGAAAATGAGAAAAAAATGTATATGCCAAAATTAGATTTTTTACAAAGTTTCCGGAATACACATTATTTACGAGATAAAGGAGTTCCTTAATCGCGACACAAGTGCGTGTTTCACATTAGTCAATGAATTATGACGTCATATAAGAACTTGTCAAAATGTCTGTGCCTGCAAAAAAAAAAAAAAAAAAAAAAAAAAAAAAAAAAAAAAAAACCTTATTCGACGCTATATATTTCAAAAGCGCGATTGAATTACACAATGGATGAGTGTCCATAATTTTGAATTTTCAATTATTGGCATTTTTTTTAAAAAGAGGAAGTCTATAATATCTTCTTATCACGACAAACAGGCCTTGCGCAAATATTTTGAAATAATCACCACTATGTAACCTAAACCAACAGTCAATATGTAGATATAAGACCAAAAAGAGGTTGTTTTGCATCGTGCTTAGTTTGTATTGAAATAATATTTTCATTCTCAAAGTGATTTGATTATGTGATTATGATACAGTCTTACGAACAATAATATTGGAGTTCGTAAAACCATCAATTATATCGCAGATTTAAGCTAGATTCAAGGCAAAGGGCAATCATACAAATAAATCCCGAAACATCTTTCTAACTAAGTGTCCATAGCAAATAAAAAACATTTTATAAGTATTCGAGAGGTATTAAATACAAAAGAAAAAATCACGCTGAAATGCATACTTTTTATTGTATGTCAAGAAAAGCATCTAGCTGTTTCTCGTACATCCTACTGCCATTATCTTATTCCAATAGTGGTTAGTTGCAGATCTTTTACACCCTGCAGGCCCTCCATTGTGCATCCTGGCGTAGTCCTCACATGAAGTTCCACAGGTTCGTCTCGGGCCACCATATCGTTTCATGTAAGCTTTGACACACCTTTTTGCACAGCTGTAGTTTTTAGCACACTGTCTGTACCCTGAAGAGATATTACAAAGTTCGAAGCAAACCGTTATGGTTTATCCCTAAATTAGAATTTTTTTATTGATTTACCTATTATCTCAACAAACTGTAGAGGGTCAAATCGTTGCAAAGTTAATAAATAAAGCACAATATGTAATCAGAGTGAACTTGTTAAAAAAAAGATCATTGTATAAACTGTGGGATAAAAACTGTCAGGGTACTTTCTCTTCAAAAAACACCTGTTTCGTGTTTATGCGTAAATGTAATATAACCAGAATTTTATACATAATATTATTGAATAAACAAATTAAGTCACAATAAGACAGTACGGTCGACCATAGATGTAATTCGAAGTATTTACTCTAAACAGGAACACAACATACAATCATTAAGGTCTGACAAATTGTAACAGTTCTTCTTTTCAATAATTGAATTGGTATTAAACATTTGGTATTTTTTAAGGTCAGTGAAAACTAATTCGTGGCAAAAGGGACAAAATATGATTTTTCGGATCTGTCAGTCAAAAACGAAGTCATTATTAAAGAAAAGCTGTCAAATGATGGTAAAAAAGTTCCCGACTCTTTTAACTGAATAAACCAAATTTCAAGATTGTTTTCACTAAGTACTTTGATAAACTTTCTATATTGTATAAGACAATTGCTGTAAAATTCTAACCGGACACTACCGCAATGAAAGGGAGGTTGCTTCATCATAAAACCAGTGTTCATATCCCGCCACGTGTAGTAGCGAAACATCCAGTCGTATGTCTGTCGGCATGTACATCCCCGAAGGTTTCCGACCAATAACATGTGAACGAAATAACATAGTAAGGATCGATTTAGGCTAAGAGGTCGAAGTGCTGATAACTTGTGAATAAAAAAAACACACTGTCTGCAAATGTGGTATGCAAGTTGTTGTTCACACACACACACACAAAGGTGAATATTAGTTTTGGGTTAAGAGGTCTAAGTAGTTGTAGACTTATGCCCTCTGAAACTTGAAATTTTTCGAATTTTTGTTTTTCCGACTTATTATGCAATTTATATGCAAAACTGGTCCAGATGTCAAATCGACTCTGGCGTTATGCCCCTTGCAGAATTAAACAGTGGTATAATGCACCATTACTATGTATTTTTGAACGCCTGTACCGAGTCAGTCAGAACAATTGTGGGTTACATTTTTTAGAAAGGCTTTGTACCTTCTTTGTGTCGGTTCCTGGCAATCCTGTTCAGTCATTTTGTTATTACCCTTGTTATAAATAAATGACCATACTAATAACCAAAAGATCTATGAACATCAAATATGAAATGTACAAAGGAACACCTACGACCAGTATCACACTCGAAAAATGTATCAGTTATTCTTCTTTATAGTTACCACTTATTGTTTTGGTAGAAGTAAAAACAAACAGCTTTAGACAAAGTGTAATGAATACTGAAGAATAAATGGTGAATAAAAGGATATGGAGTAAATAATCTTACCACGTCCTGGTCTGCCGCAGTCCACCCAGTAAATATGTTTTATCTGGAACGGACCACATGAATCAGAATTCACATCGTACCTACATCCCTGATTATAATTGCAGTTGCTTTCCACCTATTTAACAGACAATCTTGTTAGAATATGTATGTAATGCAAGTTCATAATAAAACTACAAAATATTCTTAATCTTGAACCTTGGTCAGTAAATATTTTGTTGATGGTAAGCAGTTTAATTAAATGCTATAATGGAGATAAATATCACCATTGTCTTAATTTGAGAGAACTGTCAGCTTATTGAATTCTAGAAATAAAGTTCACCAATATTTATATTTCTTTCATATTTACTGAATATATCAAATTGAAATTCTGTTTCAAAAATCAAGATATCAGAGTAATTGTGAAAATTCTTCTCATAGATCATTTTTTTTTGTTCATTGCAAGAACTTCGGTATTAGATCTAACTTGAAACACAGTAAAAGTAAGAAATCTAACTTTTGACGGCTTCATGGTTAACAACAATAAAAGCATTGTTCCATTGCTTGGTTTCACCATGTATTTGTAGAGACTTTGTCTCAAGTGCATTTTTTCAATATCCTTTCAATGTTAATTTTACATTTATTTAAACAGCAATGTACTAAATTTGCAAGAATATTAGATAGGAACCAACAAATATATAAAGGTGATTTAGTAAATAGATCCGGAAATGTAGAAATCATGAAACAAATCTCATTTGCTGTCTGCATTGGCACCCTAGATACTCGACTCAATATGACCTCAGTGGTAGGACTGGTTTACTTACCTGGCAAATACAACTCAAACACCTGTCTGTTATACCTGTAAAATCAGAATTATCATTTATTGGTTATATGTAAATAATTATAGTTTAACCAATTGACTGTCGTGAATATCAATAGAAATGTCTCGAGTACCTAATTAAACGAGTTGCGGAACTTGTGCAGTAACGAGTTTAATCCATTGCGTTATAGATTTTCTACTCTATAACTACTCTATAACTACTCTCAAAAACTGAGATATTAGATGCGGATAATTTTTTATTCATTTCAATACGCCAGTTGTATAATTGATAACGACATTGACGTGATATGTAACGTCACTTCCTCCAGTGACTAGAAATCCTTTATTTTCGCCGGTGACAATGACATTTATTTAACTGAGAAAACTCGATAAATCACTATTATCTATATAATAAATGAGAATCATTTCACATATTTTGGAGTAATCAATCTTTGAAAAAAAAATATCTACATGAACATCATTAAAAAAAATTCATGTAATTTGAAGTGCTATTCACTCCATATTTACTTTCATGTTTTCACATGTCGTAGACTAGCATTTTTTCGCTCATACGAATAAAACATCCCCCACTTCTTCTGATATTTAACTTTCAGATATGAAGTTTAATTTGCTTTTCCGTACTTTATCATTACTACGTCTATTCAACAACTATTGAACTTTTCGAGGTTGCAACCAATTCAGTCATTCACGTGGGATTTTAGTATGAATGCCATTATACAGTCAAATTCGGTATTCTATCCTGTAAGCAAGCAGTCACAAGTTGCGACACTGTTACATTATGAAAACATATGTCATATGTATTGGAATACAACATGCATTATAATGAAATGCTTGATGGGGTATTTTCAAATGAATCAGTTTGAGAAATAACTAGAAGAACCCTGAACGATATCAGAGACATATAATTATATGTTTTTGACGATATGAAGTGAATACCGAAGGTGCTGTAATTTGGCCATTTCGATATATTGAAACGTTTTAACCCTTTTTATAAATAAATAGCCGTCCAGTCATGATAAAAAATGAAGGGATACGGAAAAAATAAATGAGAAAAACGTCTCTAAATACATGGTAAAATTAAGCAATAACAGTACATTATTTGAATACCCGAGGGCGTCAATCGTAGATTTGACGGTCAAAATGCAGTTTACAGGCGACGCGTAGCGGAGCCTGTAAACGGATATTTTGACCGTCAAATCAAGATTGGCGCCCTCGGGTATTCAAATAATGTACTGTTATTGCGATTCTAATGCAACAAATCGATTTCATGTTCTATTTTTAACTCGTGACTTTGTAACAATATTAGGAACCAGACTAAACAGGGAACCTACTTTGTCACAGGTGTGTAGATGGCGGAATTGACGATCAGTTTTGACCAATCAAAACCTTCGTTGTATAAATGTTGCATTAGAATCAAGCAATGAAACAAATCTGTTTGAAAGAAGACAATACAAAAACATATTCCCGAAGAATTACCTGTGGATGAACTTGTTCTAGAGATGCCACTTCTGTATGAACTGTGTGTGCAATAAAAAAGTTAAAATATAAATAATTACCTGTGGATGAACTTGTTCTAGAGATGCCACTTCTGTATAAACTGTCTGTGCAATAAAAAAGTTAAAATATAAACAATTACCTATGGATGAACTTGTTCTAGAGATGCCACTTCTGTATGATCTGTCTGTGCAATAAAAAGTTAAAATATAAACAATTTCCTGTGGATGAGCTTGTTCTAGAGATGCCACTTCTGTATGATCTGTCTGTGCAATAAAAAGTTAAAATATAAACAATTACCTGTGGATGAGCTTGTTCTAGAGATGCCACTTCTGTATGATCTGTCTGTGCAATAAAAAAGTTAAAATATAAATATGATGCAATTATAACAACACTGAACTTTACAACTATTTAATGGAAATGGTGACAATTTCAAGTTAATGGTTCCCTTAGACAACAACTATTTGAAGACGCTAAGCTATTGTAACTTAACATGTAAATATGTTTTATTGTAACGAGTACAGCAGAACTTGTTTCCAGCATTTTTCTTTGTAAACTAAAAAATATAACCCGAGTACAGTCTTATTGAAATAAATATACTTGAGTACAGTCTTATTGAATTTCTGTGAAAAAATTTACCATATCTCCTAGGAATGTATGTGTATATACGTCAAAGCACGCAACTTCTGAAGAATAAAACGCTGAAAAACGTGAATTATTCGAAATAAAGTACTTCTCCAATAGGGAAAAATCATTTCCCCAGGGACAATAATTATTTTATCTAAATTTATTTCATATAGAAGACATATTCCGAGGTATAGTAATTATTATTTTTTTTAAAATATGATAAAAATGCAAAAACGTGGTTTTTGTATTTTAATTTTGAGGATAAGCTTTATTAAGTTTTTTAAACAGGTTTACGACAATGTACTCTCTCTTAAAAGCTTTGTATGAATTTACTTTCAGGTCTAGTTATCTGCGTTATCTGGTTATTTTTTGCATATCTTTGTTCAACATGTCGGACAAGATCGCAAATCGGCCATATTTAAATAATTCTTTGTAAATGGCAAATAAATCTTTGCAAGTCTAATCGAGTGAACAATGTGATTTCCTCTCACTTGCAAATTCTTTGGCGGATTTTCTTTGAATGTAATGTTTATTAGGGCAAATGTTGGGTCGTAGTAACACAAATGTGATAATTTAAAAAAAAAATAAAAAAGTGATTAAGACCCTGTTCACACTTACAGTATTTGAATCGATCGCGATCGATTCCAATCGGTTTTAGCTGTTCATACTATAAAAAGATCGATTGCGATCGATCTTATTTGGTCCGATAAAAAGAGGTGGTCTAAAAAAAGATCGATTCAAATAGAGACGATTACGGCTTTGGTGTGAA
>MJUU01026903.1:0-13751 GCA_002080025.1 Modiolus philippinarum | reverse complement strand
ATCGCAATCGATTCATATGTTTTTAATGTGAACATAAACAGGCTTTAAAAGAATCGATCTTATGTGAACAAGGTCTAAGATACGCTATTGCACTATTTATTCCAAAATACATGTATATCTGATATAAAAAATTCCCGGTATGTTTTTATCATAAATTGGAAGTCTTAAAAATATTCCCGGATTTTCAAAACACAGGAATGATTTTCGGATGTCAACATTCATTTCTTCATTATAGAAAATCATTATTTTGAAAAACAAGCACAAATCAAAATAACATTATTTTTTTTTTCTTTCAGCAACAATTCCTGACACTTGATAATCTTTTTAGATATTGCAAATGCAATTTTCTGAAATTATAAATAAATAATAATTTTTATATAAAAAGCTGATTTCATATTATCAAATTGACTTTTTTATACATCGAAATTAAAATTATTTTATGATATAAAAAATTCCATTTCTGATATAAAAAATCCATTGTCATATAAAAAAAATCCGTTTTCTGATATGAATAAAATCAATTTTTCTGATATCGAAAAATCAATTTCTAGAATTTTGATATCAGAAAATATATTGTGATATCTGAAAAATGAAATTTATGATAAAAAAAAAGAAGAAAAAAAAAACCTCTGATGATCAGCAAAAGAATTTGTGAAAGAACGAGCAATTAGGAAGACTTACTTGTGTTTCCTGTTCTATATCTCCATCCTCTGCCTGTTTTAAATGAAAACTGATATTTATAACGAAAGCTGATAATGGTTATAACAGAAGTTTCTATAACTCACATACTGACTATAATCATAAGTTTATTTGTATTAACTGCTTAACATATGAGTATACGTTCAAAAAGTCATGTGCACAAGTAATGTGCAAGAGACATATAGTGACATTATCCATTAATTCAAGATTTCAAGATTAATTAATGAATTAAATGTTGTTTTCTGCAAATTTACACACAATCTTGATCTCTTTATGAATTTAGTCGACCTTGGATAGGTCTAAACTCTTAATAATCTACTAGTTAACAAAAAAANAAAAAAAAAAAAAAAAAAAAAAAAGAAAAAAAAACAAATAACCACAGAAAATGAAAATACAGAAAGAAATGAAGTACCATTACCCAGGTGGTAATAAAAATATCTGATATAAAAAAATCACTGTTATTTACATGATAAACGAGGTTTTGAAAATTTTGAAAATATTAGAGATGAGTTTTTCTCTAATTTCTGTCCTGTTTTCACGTTTCCTGTACAGCGGAAGAAATACGTTACTCTAAATCTGTCCGGTTTTCACGTTTCTTTATTAGTTGGAGAAATACTGTTCCAACCCATAGAAGACAGGTTCGCGTGAAGCTGTCTTACATGGGTAAACGTCCAGTCCAACGTTCCGCGATTTGTTCGACGTCATAATTGTTACCATACTAAACTCTGTGAATGATTTGACGTCACAGTAAAAAAATCTAGAAGAAATGGCAAGTTTTGCTTTCCTTCAGTTAGTTCGTTGTATTTTACGGAAGAAATAGCTTCAAATATCCGACCAAAATTAAAAAGATCGGGATATCTTCCACTTGTGTGAGAAATTCTTCGTCTTTTACCCCCGTTTCACTCGGGAAAAGACGGAAATTCTCACACTCGTGGAAGATATCCCTTATCTTTAATATGGTCTCATATAAGAAACTATTATTCTCCTCTCTAGAGAGAATGTTATTTTCGGCAAGTCATTCGATGAAATTCAATGATGACGTCAAAAATGTTTGCCGTTTTCCGACTTTACCATTGTGATGTCATGAAAAAGGGCGACCATGCCTGCGGACGTCACGCTCACATTTATTTCGGATCATCAGAAAAGGGGGGTAATGTTCATGTCCAAAATCTCCTTGAAATCATCAGAGAAATAAATTCACAATCGTACATCGTGAGAAACGACATTTCTACACTCTCGATAATTAAATTTTCAAATATTTTAAACGCTCGACAAGCCTCGCGTTTAAAATTTTTTAAAATTAAAATATCACTAGTGTAGAAATGTCATTTCTCACTCGATACGGTTGAGGATTCTATATTTCTCTAATTCTAATGCTGTTCTCGTCAATTTCATGTAATACGGGTTCAAAATGTTAACCAACATGTGTATAAAGTGTTCTCGATACTTCATTGCTTAGAATTCAATTATGACGTAAAATATGTCTGCTGTCTTTCGACTTTACCATTGTGACCTCATGAAAAAAAGGCAACCATGCCTGATGACGTCACGCTCAAAGAACACATTTATTTCGGATCATCAGAAAAGGGGGTTATGTTTTTGTCCAAAATTTCCTTGAAATTATTAAAGAAAAAAATCCACAACCGTATCTCATGAGAAACGACATTTCTACACTCTCGATAGTTAAATTTTCAAGCATTTAAAACGCTCGGCTAGACTTTCGTTCAAAAATTGAAAAAAAACTATCTCTAGTGTAGAAATGTCGTTTCTTACTCGATTTGATTGTGGATTCTTTATTTCTCCTCTCTAGAAAGAATGTTGTTCTCGGCAAGTGATTGGATGAAATTCAATTATGACGTCAAATATGTTTGCCGTTTTCCGATTTTATCGTTGTGTGACGCCATGAACAAAGGCGACCATGCTTGATGACGTCGTGCTCAAAGAACAAATTTATTTTGGATCACCATAAAAAGGGGAGGGGTCATGTTTTTTTTTATCCAAAATCTCCTTGAAATCATTAGAGAAACAAAATTCACAACCCTATTTCGCGAGAACCGACATTTCTACACTCTCGATAGTCAAATTTTAAATATTTTAAACGCTCGGCAAGCTTCGCGTTTAAAAATTTGAAAATGTAATTATCTCAAATGTAGAAATGTCGTTTCGATGCGTTTGTGGATTCTATATATTTGCCCTAATGGTTAAGAGATGACAATATGTGCAACGAATTTTGTTGGTACTAAGATTATATCAAAACAAACCATCACTGTAATAAAACAAGACTTTAATGAATTGCTTTTAAAAAGTGTGATATTCTTATGAATTTGAAATGGGTATGTTTAAATCGGATATCTAGTCGGAAGTTAATCTTTTACACGCTATAAAAAATACCGAAGAAAACAATGGGAGAAATTTGGGAATTCTATAATAACAAGATGTGTTTTGCGAAACACTTATTCCCAGTGTAGCAGTCAAGAAGAAACATTAAGCATGAACAGAAATCTATGTGTTTCTGAGAAATTAATACATGTATGTATTTATAAATTCTGGCATCGATTGAAAAGTTAAATCATAAAAGGGATAATTGTGTTTAGATGAAAACACAGAAGTTACCCAAAGGACAGCCACTGCAGATCAGGCATTATCAAGATGTAAAACAGCTTTCACACCCACCCTTTTTCATTAACTCATTGTGTTTCTGTCTGTAAGTGCTATCAGTACTTTGGTTAATTAAATTTGGCATCAGATCGGTTCTATCAGTATTTTAATTATCTGATGTATAAGAGATATTTTTATATAATCTTCATAGTAGAAAATAATAAATATTTTAAGTAACATCCCAAATCATTTAGAGATTGAAAACAGCAAATACAATATCAAACCTGAAATGCTAATCATGCTCTATTACCATTCAAAATATACACAAAATGTTAAAAGTTTTAAAATGAAAATACTATACTGAATAATATAAAAGATCTTTTTTTCTTTACAAATTTTGTAGATATCCAGACATACTTTCTCATTGATGAATTTGTTGTTTCTATATGATTGCATCAGAAAGTTATAAATCAGTAATACTCTAGGCAACACCCCAAACCACTGATTTATATTAATAGCTTCATATATTTATTTTAAAACCTGTCATAAGAAATTCGAAAATAATAAGAAACAGAGTAAACAAAGTTAATAGGGCGACTTTATAAATATACCTGAAAAATGAAAACACAGTCTCTTACCATTGAAAGGATAAACAAAATGTTGTTTCAAATAAAGAACTATGGGGTATAATATAAAAGATCTTTTTGCAGCAGGTATAAAGAAATATTTTCTTGTAGATGAATTTAACAGTGATCTATATATAAAAACAAACAAAATACAATTTCACATATGTGGTGAAATTCTATCAGTTCGTCACATTTCAAGGTCAAGGTCACCAGGTCAAATATTCTGGTACCAAGTGAAAGGTCTTTCCACAAGGAATGCACATGCAAAATATGAAAGCCATATCACTTTCCATTCAAAGATATACCAATGTTTAAGTTTTTATGCAGTTGTTCAAATGACAAGGTCAAGGCCATGAGGTCAAATATTCGGGTACCATCTGCCACAAGGAATGCACTTGCAAAATATGAAAGCTACATCAATTACCATTTAAAAGATATACTCAATGTTAAAGTTTATTATTTCTTTCAAAAAGTCCATCATATGTCAAAGTCAAGGTCACAAGGTCAACAATTTTGGTATTGTTTGAAAGGTCTTGCCACAAGGAATACACATGCAAGATATGAAAGCCCTATCACTTACATTCAAAAAATAAACCCAATGTTAACGTTTTTTGTGGCAAAACAGACAAACAAACAGACAAATAGACAGATAGACAGACAGGCCAAAAACTATATGCCCCCCACCCCGAATCTTCGATTCTCGGGAGCATAATAAAAAAGTGTAAAATTCATAGCAAAACACAAATAATTATATCGAGTCTGATTACTGCCGATGTTTTGTTGAGTTTGTTTTGCGTTTTCATTTTCAAAAATATATCTTTCAAATATAACTGAAGTCTATTTACATACCTAGTCGTGGTTTGCGATAGCGATAGGTCCACCAGCCAACAGCTAAAGGTAAGAAAAGGTTGATATATATTTTAATGCGCTCTTTGTAAAAACGAAATACACATTATTAAAACATAAAAAAAAACATTAAAATGAGAGGCGCGGAAGAAATACAATCTTATTCTCTTACAGAAAGAGACCAAAATGGGTAGTTGGATAGAGGTCATCTTACCTCGGAGGTACAAATGTCATCTTAAATTAATTTCAGGTTTAATTTCATCCGTAGGTAGGTGTTTAAAAATTGATAATAAAAAATCAGAAAACACACCAAAGGTGCGAAAGCCGAGTTGCGAATATTTGTTATTTTTATTACGATATCATCGGATATGCAAATAGTTGTACATAAGCATACGAATTCTTTTATTTCAATCAGAGACTTATAATGGAACTTTCGCAGGAGGTTTGAATATGTCGCAACTTGGCTAAAAAATTGTCAGTGGTTTATAATCTAGGTGATACATATTGCTGATAGCTGCGTGAAGTCGAAACACCGAAAAAAAAACTTTGGGCAGGGGTTCTCCTAAAAATCTAGTTTATAAATATTGCTGAAATTGTAAAAGTGTAAGGCAGAACATCTTTTTTTCTCTAGTTCGGTTTCCATGGCAACTGAAAGCTCCGCTATCCATAACAACCCATTTCAGACCACCATTCAAAACAAATTTGGGCAGGGGTTCCCCATAAAATAAAGGTAAAACGATTGATGAAATCAAAACATTCCGAGTCCCCTTTTATAAAAAAAAAATTGGCAGGGGTTCCCCTTATAATCTTTTATACTGTGAAGAAAAATATGTACCAGAATACTTTTTTTTTAAAGATTAAGTGTTCTGGTTTAGTTTCCATGGCAACCAAAAGTTCCACTATCCATTAAAACAAATTTCAGTCCACCATTCAAAAAAAAAAAAAAAAAAAAAAAAAAAAATGGCAGGGGTCCCCTGGTCGCCGGACGCCCACACAACATTCATCAAATTTTAGCCGAGTTCGACTTCGTCGCAAATCGGCTAAAATATTATTACCCCGAAATTTTTGGGTTCGATATTTCTGTGGGTTCTCACGTTTTATCCTGATTTGGAAATTCTACGACAGAGTAATACAGTGAAAGACATTCTTGGTGGAAGCTGTTTACTGAGGGTACATAACTTACTTTGTCAGTTGGTGATGGGTCTGGAGCTGGCATGTCAGTTAACTGTTAGTAGTCTCTTGTGATTTCATGTTTTTGTCCGTATATTTAGTTCTTTCAGTTTCTTTTTTCACAATTGACTCAGTCCTATTGCCAACTGAATTTTACTGTTGTTACGATTGTTTTTTGATTTATCACATTGGCTGTAGGGGGAAGGTTTGGATCCAATAAAACTACTTAAGGTTTGCGCCTGTCCTAAGTCAGGAATTTATTAAGCCTTTGTTTGTCTTGTCCTTTTTCTAGTTAGTTTACTTTATGTCTATAGGAGTCTAGGATGATGTTTATTTCGCTGGACTTGATTGCTCTTTATTCAGGGGACGACTCCGACCTGCCGTTGGGTGTGGGATTTTCTCACCGTTCATGAAGATCTTATGGTGGCTTTGAGTTGTTATTACTCCCCTTTGGGTCGTTGTCTCTTTGACACATTCCCCATTTCCCTTCTTTTTTCTATTAAGATGGGATCAGTAATTTTTTGTCTTTCATGAAAGCACAATTACAACAATATGCTTAAATCTCCTAGCATTTAAGACAATATATAACAAAAGTTGCAGAATTCATTGCTAGCTCGTTGCCACATAACTGCTTAGGCCTTATCAAGTTAATTTGTAGATTCTCATCCACCTGTAATAAAAAATCTGGGGTGGATAGGAGGGTTTTATTTTATTTTTATCTTTTTTATTTGGACTTTAACTGTTGCTACAGTAGCAACAGTAAAAGTCCAAAAAAAATATGCTACACAAAGTCATGAATTTAAGGAGTAGAATAATTAAAAAAAAATGAGCTTAGAAAAAACGGGGCGGGTGTGGATAAGAATCTGTTAATTAATTTGATGTGGCCTTAAAATGTATATTAACAGACACAAAATTAATTAGACACAAACTAGTCAACGTTTGAATCGAAATCAAAATTCAGAGAAATTACACAGAATTTTAATCTCTTAAATGAAATGTAGCAGTTCGCGTCACATGTCATATCACTAGAAATACGGGACAATTTTTAAGTCGTATTCATGCCGGACAAATTTTTGTGCATTATACGAAAAAATCGATACATTAAGTAAAGGAGATACAATGGCCAAGTGTGAATTCATGAAAAAGAATCCACGAGCCGGAGGCGAGTGGATTGTTTATCATGAATTCACACTTGGCCATTGTTTCTCTTACTTAAACCATTGTTGAGACGTTTATGTAATCAAGAGATTAAAGGGATTATCGCTTATCTAATTACTGCATTGTTATCTTCGTACTATATATGTCTTTATGAACGAAAGTTCACTCAGTATTAAAGAAGAATTATAGGGATGAAGATGTTCTACAAGTTTGATTTTAACCGATATCTTATACTCCGATAAACTTCATTTGTGGTTTATGTGTTTTTCAAAGTGAATAGAAAGGGTATTAAATTCAGTAAAAAATGTCGGTGAAGAGTGGTGAACCTCTGAACATTATTAAAAAAGAACGAAGAAGAGAGAAAACGTAAGTTTTGTCTTCAATGAAATACTTTCTGCCAAAACACATTTTAATATTTTTAACCCCAGGGCAATACATGCACGAGGAAATTGAAAGGGAAGGAAGACGGTAATTTTTTGTAATATTTGTTTAATTGAGTCACTTTTCCTATTGGAAATAAATAAAAAAAATCAAAAAAGGGAAAGAAACATGACGTTTACTTGAATATAAAAAAGAACCCCCCCCCCAGAAAAGGAAGAAAATTGACAAAATGACTTCAATGAGCTGTACGTATTTGAAACGTCTATTAAATTACTTATTAATAGTCCATCATACAAAAACTTTTTTAAAGGACACATGAAAAGACTTCATCAAATTTTTTAAAACATAGGCTGATCCAGCGGGGCCAAAGGAGCACATATTCGTGGAACTAGTGACCTTTTTTTTCAAATTGAACAAAACAAAAACAGTAGAGGTTTGTTTGATTAGTAAGTTTATTAAAACAAATTATTAAAAAAGTCATATTCAGGGTACATTGTTACGACTTGACAAATAAATGACAGTTTCATATTCACTTACCTCTAATTCTAATTGAGTGAATTTTAAAGTAAGTTGAAGAACTGTAAAAAGAAGACTTCGTAAATGTCAACGTTTTCATAATATTTCGCTTCATTTGGTTACATTTAGCAATTCTTGCCATTTAAGCAATTTATATGTCATTGGTGCAGATCATACATAAAACTGCCTTGGACGGGTGGACGAATTTCATTTTATATTTTTATCATTTTGTGAAAAATGCTTTAATTATATAAAAAATTTACCACAGTTTGCCAAAAAATCAAAATAAATTTATTTTGTTCAGGCGTGTCGAAAAGTCGGGGCGAGCGGGGATGAGAATCTAGGATATTTTTTTTTATTATGGCCTAATGATACCTTTTTTTAAACAGTAACATACTAGGAATATAAAGTTCAAATCCAGTTTTAACTATTCTCAAGTTCTTTTATTTCTTTGCTTAGGTCACGATCTCCTGAAATTCTTGTTTAACAAGAAAATTGCCAAAAACTTTCAGTTCGATGGAATAACATGGACTCTTGACTCCTAGGCTCCAACCATTTTTGACCATGGGGATCTGGGCTACACAACAGGGTTCCGGGCTCGAACACTAGGGCTTCGGGCTCTAACACGAGGGCTCTGGGCTCTAAAACAAGGGCTTCGTGCCCCAGCACTAGGGCTCCACTCATAGGAATCTGGGCATTGTACATACATCGGATCCGGGCTCTCAGAGAACTTGGGATCCCGTGTTATTACCCCCGATAATAATATTTCAAGGTTTTGCTTTGTCATATATTTTGAACTAACACTTATAGCTGGAGGGTACTCGTAAATGATTTTAATTTATTTTCAGTTGTGCCACCCCCCCCCCCCCCCCCCACACACACACACACTCATGAGCAGCACTCTGGGATTTGATTCACATAGAACAGAATTAAGTAAACACGAAAAAGTCGGTATATAGTATAAGCAAATACGGGTTTTCTGCATTACTTCAACAAAAAGTATTTTTGTACATGTAGTTCTTAAATGTAACCAATGTGTATTTTTGAAAAGAAAAAGATCGAAATTAAATAGAACATTCCCGCGTATTTATCAGATACATTTTTTGAATCTGGTTGTACTTGAAGGAAATATAAATTTTCATGTTGCCAGCTTCTACAACATGTACAATATATACATTACTGAGGTTTGTATAAACTACCCAGTAAAGCGCGGACCATTTGAATTTCAGGGTTGGGGCTGGGATTTCTGGCCCGGTCTATGCTAAGAAAATCTCTGACACCGGCACCTGGATTAATAAATAATGTAGCCCTCACGCTGTTCATAAGAAAAAAAAACAAGCAACAGATTTCCTAGCATGCACACACGTTTCCCAACTCGGGTAATAATCCAAAAACCCCCCTCCGAAAATCAAAAAGATCCGTGCCTAACGAACAATCGGACAATCAGTTCGCAGTGAAATGTAGTAAACATATATTTCCCTCGGGACGTTTTTAAACTTTAAATTGGAGAAAACAATAGAGGGTAAGCCGTGGGTTCTTTAAAAAGAATCCACAGTTAATACAAAAGATGACATCACAACAATGGTTTAATACCTTGAGAGGGAACCTTTAATTAATTAACACTGTTGAGCTAAGGGTGATTTATATTTTATCTTTTTGTAGCGCTTCAGCTTAATTGTTTTTCATCAATGAAAATTTAGTTCAATAATTGTCATGTAGGAGAAATTGTAAGTGCACTTCAATTTCATAAAAGGATTGTTTTTAGGTGGTATATGTTTTTATTGCAAAAGGTCAGGAATCCAGTTATCCTTCTTACTGGTATCTGAAGTGATCGTTTCCGCCTTCAATTACACGAAAGTTCCTATCTCTAAAGCCCCGTATTGATGTTACGAATACGGAACAAGTTGCTTTCTTTAAAAAAAGAAAAGCAATACGTGAACCGTAGAATGCATTAGCTGAATGAAAAACGTCTTGTTTTTTTTAATTTGAAGACACTAAACTATATTGAGACAATGTGAATGTTGGTGTTACCAAGGACGGATGAAATAAATAAAAAAATATCTTAGATATGACTTATCTCCCACAAGCATAGCTCAGTCCTTAGCTGAATTTTGGCTTTTCTATTTAGATCTTTTTGTATATTTGTTCTCTATCAGTTTTTACATGTTTTCTGTTAATGGACTTCCAAATGTTTTGGTTTAATCTCTACTGATGAGACATAATTTGTTGAAATACGCATCGGCAGAAAATGAATTAACAGTAACATCGGTATGTTTGTTATTTATTACCACTGGGCCGATGCCTCTGCTGATGGACTGTTAGTCCCCGAGAGTATTCACCAACCCAGTAGTCAGTACTTCGGCGGTGACCCGAAAATCGATTTTATTGAAACTTGCAATATCAAAATGTTACAAAATTTTGTTTAAAACTAAGGAATATCTCCCTCATGCATAGCTCTGTACTTAGTTGGCTTATATCTTATTCTATCAGATTTTACACGTTTTCGGTAAATAGTGTTGGTTTATTCTGCACTGATGAGACATATGTTGTCGAAATGCGCATATGCAGAAAATAAATAAACAGTCACAACGGTATATTTGTTATTTATTATGACTTATCACCATGTTACATTGTGTGGAGACGAATCTTGCATATTCTTTACGTCACGCTCAATATAAGTCAGATATATCAAATTTTCATACTGTTGTTTATTACAGATTGTCTTTGTGGAAGTCTCCACACTGATAATAATACTTGCTTTCATAGAGACTTTCAATCGTTCATTATGGTACCGTTTGAAAGTTAGAGAAATATCTCGTACTACTGACTTATTATTCTTTATGACTAAGAAGTTAGAAAATACCATTAATCAATCTGCAAATTGACCAAATTTTCAAAACCATGTAAACAACTTGCAGTGTGACGGGTACCACGCGTGGAGCAGATCATGCTTACCTTCTTTGATTAACCTAATGATATATCTGTTTGTTAGGAGTCAGACTGTTAGTGCCTTATTTTTATGGCATTTGTACTGGTTTTTACTGGAGTGTTGGCTCATCGTTGATTTTGTTGTCTAATTGTTTATCACCCTTAAGTTGCCATGCCTTTTTGGATTTTAGGATTTTATGTCAATTGCTTCGGTATTCATTTGGAAATTTATCTACTCTTTGGTTTCCTGTATACATTGTTATCTTGTCTCTTGTCCATTTACTCAGATTCTGATTCAGATTCTTTATTTACACTCAGACGCATAAAATACAATAAATAACTTAAATTAATTTGACAAGAAGAGTAGATTGACAGCAAATGTAAACTAAAACATATACATTACATTAATATATATATACAAATACACACACATAAATTATAAAAATAATAAACAGCTGCGCCAAGTCGCATGATACGCCCGTTGTCATCATTCAAAACTTTAAGTGATTTAGGTAAGGAGTTCTCAATTCAGAAGCACCTATAACTGCCTAATTAAGCTTGATATCTCTTCAAGAAATTAATCTGCAAAGCTTAAAGTGAGCTGATCAAAGTACTAATCAGTTAGAGCGTGACATGTAATAAATTGCCTTAAAATTGACAACAAAGTCCCATAACTATTGCAAGAAAAATCGAAATTTCACGATAAGGTATACAGATCGTGAGGCCATCATACCCAATACCTCTACAAAGTTTGAAATGAATTGGCCAAAGGGTTGTCAAGTTAGAGCGCGACATGTAAAAAATTGCCTTAAAATTGACGAATAAAGTCCCATAACTCTTGCAAGAAAAATCGAAAATTCACCAAAACGTATACAGATCGTGAGGTCATCATACCTGATACCTCTACAAAGTTTGAAGTGAATTGGCCAAAGGATGGTCAAGTTAGAGCGCGACATGTAAAAAATTGCCTTAAAATTAACCAATAAAGTCCTATAACTCTTGCAAGAAAAATCAAAATTTCGCCAAAAAGTATACAGATCGTGAGGCCATCATACCCAATACCTCTACTAAGTTTGAAATGAATTGCCCAAAGGGTTGTCAAGTTAGAGCGCGATATGTAAAAAATTGCCTTAAAATTTACGAATAAAGTCCCATAACTCTAGCAAGAAAATCGCGAAATTTCACCAAAAAGTATACAGATCGTGAGACCATCATACCTAATACCTCTACAAAGTTTGAAGTGAATTGGCCAAAGGATGGTCAAGTTAGAGCGCGACATGTAAAAAAATTGCCTTAAAATCGACAAATAAAGTCCCATAACTCTTGCAACAAAAATTGAAATTTCACAAAAAAAGTATACAGATCATGAAGCCATCATACCCAATAACTCTACAAAGTTTGAAGTGAATTGGCCAAAGGGTTGTCAAGTTAGAGCGCGACATATGACACGGACGGACAGACGGACGGACGGACAGACAGACGGACGGACAGACAGACGGACGGACAATCGGACATTGGTATACCATAATGCGTCCGTCATTAGACGGGTGTATAACAGTAATGAAAATAATACTTGCGTAGTATAGTATTAATTATGAGAATACAGAACAGGAGAGCATGCATTTTATATATCAGTTTTTTTTGTTATAATTTATTAACAAATTATGATATCCGCTTTAAAAGAGCACTGTTACATAATCTTAACATACGCTTCATTTTTGATTTACTAGGATTTCTACAATAATATTCAGGTATTAAATTTTGCCGGAGATGAGACAAGGTGTCATCTGTACACACAAAAAAGTAATGGAATTCATCTCCAATACCATTTCGGCACAGATAACAATATCTCTGATCTCTGGGGACATTTTGCCAACGTCCAGTTTCAATCGGTAATCTCACATTATTAGTTCTGATTTTTGTAATATTTGTTCGGTGAAATTCAGACAACCGTGTTAAATAATTTTCCATACCAAACAACGGCAGTAGAATACCGACGGAACAAGGGAAGCGATGACTACAAAAATCGAAGTCCAAAGACATGGCAAAAACGGTAACAGATAAAAACAAAGACAAAACAAGGACGTGAGACAGCTACAATGCACGGAAATAAAAATATAACATTAAGAACTAACGCACTCATAGTGTGAACTCCCATGAAAACCGGGAGTGACATCAGGTGCTCCGGAAGGGTAAGCATGTCCTGCTCCGCTAGCGGCACCCGTCACACTATCAGTGAGTCAATCCAGGGTTGAGTCAAATCCGATTATATCAAATCCGTGAAGACGTGAAATCTAGCTGAAAATGTTCGTTTTCATTTGGGACACAGATACGTCATATCTGTCAATGATGTCATGGTGACGGCCATAGAATTTCTGAAGGGATGAAAGTAACAAAGGCTGAACAAATACCTGACTAAGCAGCTTTTGGGACAGTGTTTTTGCTCTAACTAAAAAGTCACTGTATAAATTCAGTTTTAAATATAGAATAAAATTCTCCACGCGAAGACATTTCCATATCAGAGAACCATTTTTGAATAAACTGGTCACATAATCGCTCCTTAAGTATATGTTTCAACGTACAAAATTTAATACTGGCTTGACTAGTAAATATATATCCAAGGTCCGTAGTATCAAAAATAGATTTCATAAACTGAATCCATTTAAAATTACATTCTCCACTTTGTTGGAAAGAAAACATTAGCCTATATATAGAACTGCTAGGTTTAGATTAATTTTGCATTAGTCTACACCAGAATGAAACCATTCTTAATTTTACTGAGACATCTAACGGGAATCTACCTAAGTCGCCGTATACCATGAAGTTTGG
>MJUU01026902.1:85889-98692 GCA_002080025.1 Modiolus philippinarum | reverse complement strand
ACTATGGACTGATGAAGACAAAGCCAAAGACGAAACCTATGAAACCTTGGATAGAGGTAGGGTGAGACCAGTAGGCTAAATCGGTGACAATACCTAAAACAGGGTTAGACCAATGCCACGCTTAAGTACATTAGCACCTCGTCAAATCCCGATTAATGAATATACAGTAATAGCACCTCGACAATGCCACACCATGATATATAGTATTAATACAGTAGCATCCAAACAGCACCTCGACAATTGAGAATCCGTTAATATAGTATTAATACGGTAGCACCTCGACAGATTCCAAGCCATCATATATAGTATTCATACAGTAGCACCTCAACAACAGGTCGACGGGCACCTCGACAAATGCCAAACCGTGATGTATTGTGTACATAAGAACTTGACTAGGCTAGACCAAAACGAAAGGCGAGACACATGTGGCGAGGCAAAAGGTCAAACAATAACAATATATCAGCACCTCGACTGCACCTCAACCAATACGAAGGCATTAATATAGTATTCATATAGTAGCACCTCAACAACAGGTCGACGGGCACCTCGACAAATGCCAAACCATGATGTATTGTGTACATTATGACTTGACTAGGCGAGACCAAGGCTAATGACGAAATACACGTAGCGAGACCAAAAAGGTCAACACTAAAAGTACATCAACATCTCGAATGCACCTCGACAGCACCTCGACGAAAACGAACCCATGATATATAGTATTAATACAGTAGCACCTCAACAGCACCTCGATGTGCACCTCGACAAAAGCGAACTGAACAGTACATATATACTACTATCCACACCTATTTCAGCATTTCGGAAAGGTAAAAGTTTGAGGCAACATTCAGTAAGCAGCTCGTTTAAATCCAAGAGATATATCTCTAAAGCTGACAACAGGGGAACCAGAAAGTGCAATAGGACCAGATGTAATACCCGTCCCTTTACATGGGAAACTACTGAAGTATGGGCCTAATAACGTGCTCACCATCCAAAACGGATTCACCTGCATTACCGAGAATGTAATCTATGCGATTCAGAGCATTTGCTGTGGAAAAACTATATGTTGGCGAAACGTGTCGCCGAATACGTGACCGTTTTGCGAAACATCAGTGACTGCCCAGTCGGTAACCATTTCGGACTCGCTAATCACAGGATCTTGGATATGCGGGTGACTGTCCTTATGAAAACCAACGGAACCATAAAATATAGACAGAAACTCGAATTGAGAGCTATCCATCTTCTTGGAACTTTCAGACCTTGAGATTTGAACATCAAGGAACTTTCTTACCAATACTGTATGGTTTTACATCAGTTTGTCACATCACTTTATTTCATATTTGTTTTTATTATCAATTTCTTCATTTTTGGTCCATTTTTTCACATTTTGTCTGTCTCACTTTCCATTTAATTTCCTGTCCTTTCCTGACCCTACCCATTATTGTTTTCTCCGTTTCTTCTAGCGTGTTTACACGTGTTTTTTATTTTTACTTTCCCCACAGAAGAAGACATTTCATGTCGAAATATTGTGCTTTTTAGCCCTTTTTGATTTTTTTAATCCAGATGTTTTCTTATTTTTTCTTATTTTTGTTTTTATTTTGACTGCCCATTTCAGGTGGGTAACCACTCTACTCACTGTTGTATTTTTCTCCTATATATTGCGTTTTTGTTTCAAACCAATTCGCTATTGTAGTGCCTGCCCTTTGTTCAGCAATTTTGTCAAAAGAACGATATAATGTCTTCAAAACATAAACACCAAGGTTATGTTCAATCCCTGTTGCAAATTTTTACAGTCTTCGTCATTTGACAGATCTTTACAATGTTCCTTTCACAAAAGAGAACAGACATTCCAGTAGATCCAGAGTGTATTACCTACCTATGACCTAACACCAGTCATTTCATCGACAGTATGACGGGGATCCACGCATAAATCAGGTTATGCTTACCCTTCAGTACCACCTATGGTGTGTTTGCTGGTGCTTTAATTTTTGTTCATTTCTTAGGGTTTTTTGTGTTATTCTTATTCGTTTTGCATCAAAACTGTCGTGTTTGTTGACCTCGGTACTCGTTTGTCCATGTATTAAGCGTCCGGAGGGTATGCTTCAATTATCCCTTACTCCCTCTTAAATATGATTTTTTGTAATGAATCATTTAGAATATTATAGAAGGGCACCATATATTTTGTTTTCTTGCTTTATATTTTCCACTTTCATGCATTTTAAACATTTTTTGAAATAATGGATTTCCTTTGTTTGGGTTCTAGTGCTGCTGATGAGGAATTAATTTCCGAAATGACCATACAACTCATTAAAATTATTGCAGTTGGAGTTAACGTATGTGTTATGGTCTCATGTTCATTTACTCTATATCCTTTCGTAAAATATTGACTTTAATTCTAATTTTACTTTAACATTTTTGTAATGTTTTTTTTCAGTCTATTCTATTGCAGACATAGCTTGATTATGGTCAATTAACTTTTGACATGGGAATTTTAAAAATGTTGAAGAAGTGATGACCAATTAATACATAGTTTAATTGAGAGTCAAATTTTGATTAATTAACACATATATTTTTTTCTTTAGCCGTAACAGAAAACTAGCAGGTCACATTGTAAGAACAAGATATATGATATGGCAGAACTTAAATAGGAGGGTACAGTAATATTTTGTATACTTTGAAATAAATTTAAAATGATATGATGCATGAAATAGGCTGTATGTATGATTTTCAAACTATTCTTTTAATAAATATTAAAAAACACATTGATAGATTTAGAACACACACCTTCTTGAAATAAATCTTTTAAGAAGATTTTATCAGATAATGAAATGAGAAGTTGAACGTGTAGTTTTTGCACTTTAAACATTGTGTCATATCATCCCATCTCGTCCAACAAATAGAAACTGACAAGAGATAAAATTGCTGTTATGTTTGACATTAAAAACTTGCTGCGAACATCACACAAAAAAATCACTATATTTTTGCTGAATTATTTTATCTTTGTTTTTACAATTATATATTAAGTCACAAACGTGATATATAGTTTAAAACCTAGTGTCAAGATATTAGATTAATCATTTTCATCAATCAACATAAAATTTACACCTGCTTATCTATGTGTGTCTTAAATTCCAAACTTTCTTCCTCACTCAATCGAATATTGTTATCTTAAAAAGCTGGAAAAATAATAAATGTCTTGATTGTATAGTTTCATTCAAAAAACGTATATCTGATGACATTGGCAACAGAATAAATGATACTAAAAGGTGAAAACTGGTTTCAAAATCTAAAAACTAGCACAACTGATCAAAGTGGGATAATTCTTCTCTGACATTTACAAGTGACAAAATCTTTCACAAATTAGTTGCCACCCTGAACACTATTTTTACAGCATTTCATACAGGCTATCAGAGTAAAATAATAATTGCTCATAAGATAACACCACGAAGAAAGAACTTTGGGATCCTAAATCAATGAGTACTTTAGTATAATGATAAAGAGCACATTAGGCCCTCACGTATCGTCCTTTGAATCTTTGACTGCCAAACATCGACTGTGACAAAACCGGACTTTTCACTGGTAGTGTGACGGGTGCAACGTGTGGAGCAGATCATGCGAACCCCTCCGGAGCGCTTGATGATACCTCAGTTTTTGATGGGGTTCACCCTGCGAGTGCTGTAGTTTTGTGGCGTTCTTGCTCATGTTTGTTTATTTGTTTTGTCTGTGTCATACTGTCTCATTTGGGTTTGGGTTTTAGTGCTGCTGATGAGGAATTAATTTCCGAAATGGCCATACAGCTCATTAAAATTATTGCAGTTGGAGTTAACATATGTGTTATGGTCTCATGTTCATTTACTCCATATCCTTTCGTAAAATATTCAATTCGTGTTGGATATGAATTGCCGTGATTTTGGAATTTTGATTTCATCAGTTTTTTCTTCGGTATTCGTTTGCCGATATATTGAAGCAATTAGAAATTGTAAAGAACTATCAACAACGTTCCCGGAACCACAGATCATAGCCTTGAGACGAACGTCGAGTATCAGATATATACTCTCAAATCATTTGGACATTCTGCAAAATCAAAAATTACCATCATTGATCTCGAGCGATCAACAGAGAAGAAAGAGAGAAAGCTTCTGGGTCAAAGAGCTCTGTACAAATGTACATCATGTCATAATAACCATAACCAAACATCAATGTAGTTTGTTTTTATCACGTTGTAATTGAGTTGTTCAGTATATTAAGTTAGAACCGAACCGTAAGTCAAAAAAGAACAACACCAAGAAACATGGACACCACACGAGTACGTAACAGAAAAGGAAAATATAGACAAACATACGGATGAAAAACACAGACCCAATAGAAACCATGGGCAAGGTCAAGTGCACCGGTAGAGTAGCCCTTTTATCTTTGCAAAATAAAGATAAAAATGACAAAAGATATTACATCGCAAAAGAATTATCTAAATGAAAAGCGAGAGTCAGCTTAGGACATAAGTCCATACGAAGAGAGATACGCCTCGTTTTAAAAGAAATTAAAAAGATATAAATGTAAATTGCTTATTGATATCAGTTTGGTGTTCTGGTTAGTCATAAATGTTTTGGCTTTTTATCAAATTTGTAATCAACAACCCGAAGAGTCTTAAATGTTTGACCTTTAGTGGATTGTTTATTTCTGTAGTCTCATATGTTTTGTTTAATCTACGTCATATTGGGGACTATTTGTGTGATGCTCTGGATCGTATTAACAGGTAATTTCCTAATGTGTCTGAAACGTTTGACCCTTTCGCCGCCGGTTTACATTTTGTTTAACCCAGTTCTGAGAGTTTGCCAGTGTGTTTGTCTGGTGAAGTTTGAAATTTTACCGATGTTCTGATCATTTTCTATTTTGTTTGTTTTTAAATGTACTTGATGCAGTCTTAAATGATATGCAATGTTTAGGTTAATATTAACGTACAAAGGTGTTATCTTCTGAATAGTTTTCCAGTTTTATAATAAATAGATCAAAATAAAAAAATGCAATTTTCTTGCGTAAGAGGTAAAGGTTAATTACTGTAAGCTTTATCAAATCGATAACATATTGCCTAGGGATGATAAGTTTAACAATAATATTGATAAGTAACAGAACAAATATTAACCTGGTTATACAAAATTTTTAATATGTTTTCAAGGGTTAAACAACATCAAGAATTAAGAGGTGGTGACATAAAATATTGAAATATCGAATATTGTTATTCAAAAATATAAATAAAATTGTATTGACATTATTTGGTAGATTCCAGTTGATATGCAAAAGTTTTCACCAAATATGATTAATTACGAAATGCTGATATGATTTTGGAAATCAGTATCGAAGGACCATTCATGTAAAGAAAGACAAAAGACGTTTAAAGATTACGCAATCATACATTGTCGTCACGTTCGCCAAAATGAAACTCAAAAAACATCTGTAGAGGGTTAAAATATGTACTCTTGTCATTAAGGGATTCCTATGGGAACTTACTGTGCGCCACTTTTAGCTGACCTTTCCTTTACTCGTATGAGGCCAATTTTTTACAAGGCCTTCCATTGTACACAAAGAAAACAAAAACATCTAGCCTAGTCCTTTAATTTCAGCTTCCACTACATAGACGATGTACTTTCTCTTCATAATCCGAAATTTAAGGAATATTTACATCAAATCTATCCCAATGATCTTGAAATTAAAGAAACAACTGACACACCTGCTTGGCTTCATATCTACATCTTTTGTCGTTTATTGACTAAGATGGACGTTTGAAATCTAAGCGGTATGACAAGCGTGAAGATTTTATCTTCCCAGTGGACTTTCGCTTTCTGAGCAGCAATATACCTACCTCTCTAACCTATTGAATGTACATTTCACAATTGATTTGTTACTGTCGAGAATGTAGTTTGTACAGTGAATTTTTGAACAGAGCAAAACACTGTTCCAAAAGCTGCTGAATCAGGGATTTGTTCAGCCTTTGTTAATTTCATCCCAAAAGAAATTCCATGGAAGTCACCAAAATATCATTGAAAGATATGACGTGTCAGAGTCCCAAATGAAAGGGGGCATTTGCAGCTAGATTGGCGTCTCTCCTGATTTGACTATATCGATTTTAACTTTTTCATAGATTGACTCACAAAGTGACGGGTGCTGTTAACAGAGCAGGACACGCTTATCTTTCCGGAGCACCTGTTGTCGCTCTCGATTTTTATTGGAGCTCACTCTGTCAGTGCTTTAGTTTTTTACGTTGTCTTGTTCAAGTTAAGTTTGTCTCCGTAAATTATGTTTGTGGTACCAATCTGTCCTTGTCCATTTTGAAAACTTAAGTGATTACAAAAGCTTTTCAAAATTTAACCTTGATACTGTTGAGGGTTAGAGTAGTAGCACACGCCATTGCTTTTAATTGGATTTGTCTCAGGGTTAGAAAATGACATCAACGAATTGGCTACCTAACAGACCTTTCAAAATCAATTATGCCTCACAGACAGTGTGACGGGTGCTATTAATAGAGCAGAATATGCTTACCCTTCCGGAAGACCCGATGTCACTCTTAGTTTCAGGGTAGTTCACACTGCGAGTGCCTTGGTTTTGAATGTTCTGTTTTTTATTTCTATGCTTTGTAGCTGTCTAACGTCATTGTTTTCTGTGTTCTCGTTTTTGCCATGTCTTTGGACTTCGATTTTTGAAAAGACCACTCCTTTGTTCCTTTGGTATTCTACTGCCGTTGTTTGACTGTTTATTCATATCGGCATGATGTTGTCTTAAATGTATTATTTTTGGAACAGTTTGGTGAGGTATTCCATGTTTTAGCCCTTAATCAAATTTACAGCAAGTTCGGCATTAAGTTATTTCTCTAACCACTAGGGCAATGCCTCTGCTGAGCGGGGGTGGGGGAGGGGGGTGTTAGTCCCGAAGGTATTCACAAGCTCAGTAGTCAGTACTTTGTTGCTGACCCGACAGCCGATTTCATTTGAAATTTTTCAAAACTCTATTTTTTGTTTGTAAATTTTGCTGAAAACTAAAGAGTACTCCCTCCATGCTTCTCTGTCCCTAGCTGATTTTTGCTTTCCATTTAGATCATATTAGTTATTTTGTCATTCTCTTGTAGTTTTTCAGCATCTTTGAGTTGATGGTCCTCAAAATATTTAGATTTTATCTGAACTGAAGAGACATAACTTGTTAAAATTGTTATATGGAGGCACTAAAATTACAGTAATTCGGTTTCAAGTTATTGATAGGTAACGATTGGTTGTGTTTGAAATGCATAGCCATCTTATGTCCGTATTTATCCCCGGTTCCGAATTTATGGTGGTTTTCGAAATGCCATATTTTTTTTTTTGGTATGTACCTGCATTTTTATTAAACTTCATTGATATTAACATACAAAGATGAAATTTTTTAACTTGTTTTCGAGTTTTGGGTGTAATTATGATGAATAGATCAGCACTAAAACATGAAGTTAAATGTAGCTTTCTTGCGTAAGAAGTAAAGGTTAATAACGGAAAGCTTATAAATTAATTTGATACAATATTGCCTAGGGATGACAAGTTTAAACAATAACATTGATGAGTAGCTAAACATATATTAACGGGGTTTCACAAAATGCTATAGATGTTTTCAAGATGAAAAACAACAATAAAAACGTTGTTTCATTGCCTTTTACCATGTATTTGTAGAGACTTTGTCTCATGTGCATTTACTCCCTTCATTGCTTATTTTAGATAGGAGTTTGTCTCTCCTGCGGTGTAATGTCCTTAAAACGATTCACAGTGCGAGAGATGTATGCTCTATATGCATTCCAGTGCTTGAGAGAATTTCTCATATGGATGCACCATCATACTTCCAAATTTTGGCCTTTTTAATTGTTGTAATGTAAAATTTTTATTCTGACCACCTGGTTTTGTGCCAAGTTTTCTTACTTTTGACTCGATGAGTGCCCTGTGGTTGTTTAAGTGTTTTGATTGTCTTCTGTTAGTCTTTTTGTCGTGCAACGGATGACAGCAATTGTAGGAACACTTTGGCAGTTAATTTTATGTTTATTGGCGATCCCGCATTCATTATTCTACAGTCATGGATGTAGCATTTCTCGACATCTAGCAATGAATTCCGCTCAAACCGGTGTTAGATTCCGTTTTGAACTTAATACGAGGTATGATTGTCGTAAACTCATGGAAAATTAAAGATGAAGAACAACAATAAAAGTGTTGTTCCTTTATTATATGTAGAAACTTTGTCTCGTGTGCATTTACTCCATATCCCTTCATTGTTTATTTCAAATATTAAAAACCAGTAGAAATATAATGCGAGTGAAATGTAATATCAAAATATGAAGGTGGGTCACTCACCAAGTTTTCCTTACTTTGTGACAGATCTTCGAATTTCTCTGGTTGTAGCCGTTTGAATGCATTAGAAGTTTTTGCAAACTTACCCCACTTTTTGTTTCAAATTGAATCACTTCTCTTGTTCATTATGAATTCTACTGCCGTTGTTTTTTTTAAAGAAGACCCTTGAAATAAAAATGAAATTCTTAATACTCCTTCGTGCTTAAAGGAATAAATTTGCAATGCATTGACAATGTAAAATATAGAGGGGTTCAGTCGCCCTCCTTACCTTCAAACGGATGTAACTTCAAAATGAGCAAACTGACCTACCAAAATTGTTTATCAAAATTATCATTTGAAAATACTTCTTCATACTGAGCCATCAATATAAAATTCTAAAGATTAGAAATTTTAGTTTTGAAATACAAATTGCATTTGCATATTTAGTCTAAGATTGAAAATTATTGGCATATATTTGAACACCCTTTTTTTTTTTGCTGACAAAGTAATGTAAATCTGTCGGATTAATTTGGCAAATATTTGCCAGGTTTGTATTTTATTGCATATTAAAGGTTTATTTACATACTAGCACACACGTTCGCAAATATTTCGGGCAGGAAGTTCAACCCTTCGTCATCTATTGCCCACATTGTCAAATATATGCAAATCAGCGTTTTCGTGTAGTGTAATTCCCTATGCAGATTCCAGTTGATTCCTGCAAAGTACTCATCAAATATAATTAAGTCTTTCTGTCTTCTTTCGATATAGCAATGCTGTAAATGAATGGAACATAACCAGATTAAAATTCTATGTAATTGTATATCACAACTAGATATTCTGAGTTTGACCGGTCGATAAAGACCCTATCACCTCTGCGTTTTGAGTTCGTGGCCCGCTATGCAAACCACAAAAAGGATGCAGTTGACCTGCATTCGTTCTTGGTAAGGTGTCAGTTACCTGCCCAAGGTCGGAGGTATACCATCCGGTTAATCCCTCTTCATCCATTGGTGTTCTTGCTTTTGCCTTGTCTCTGGACTTTGATTTGTGTAATCTTGTGCTTTGTTTCTTCGGTATTCTACTGCCGTTGTTTTGTAAGACTGACCACATAATATAAATGAGTAAGAGAAATAGAGGTCATCTTAAAAACAAGAAAAATGCAAATTTTCAGTACACAAACTACAAATATGGAACAACGAAAAGGAACAGATCTCTTTAGCTTTTGTAGAATATTAAAAGTTATCAGTAAAGAGAAAAGAACTACAGGACTCAAAAACATTATTTGCTATAATTGAAATATTTCATTAGTTGTTCTCCTTCCAATGCAAAAAGCTTGTCCTCGTATCAACATTCTGCGTAGCTACAAGTATTTGCTGGACAGGAAATCGTTAATTTGTCTCTACTTTTCTTTTATTCGACATAAAGATTACCATATGTTCAAGTAACCATATTTTCAAGTACTAACTTAATTTGTGATAAGTATTTGATTACCTGATTCCTCGATACCTCCATGAGGAGCCTCACAAGTGTTCATCTTGTACTTTTTCCTGCTTGTATTTATGTTTTTGTTTATCTCTAAATTTGTATACCTTTTGCATGTGTTATGGGAGAGGGCTTGTTTAGGCTTTGCCTGTTGCCCAATCCTTTTCTTTAATGAATAAAATAAGCTTAAAATCAAATCAAAAATCCTTCCAAAGCTCATAACTCATAGTAAGCTGAAGATGGCCCCTAACTCTGGTTTAAGTGGAATTCGTTGCTAAAGGTGGAGCTACCCCACTTCCAAGTTACTTATCAATAATTGATGCCTATACATCAAGCAACATAAAATGTTATATCCATTGTCTAACAAAAACTAAAAGACGACAATCATATAAACAACCACAAACACTCATCGAATCAGTTGCAAGAAAATCTTGTAAAAATTTGAAGCGTGATCACTATAGTTGGTCAGAATAACATTATAAAATTGCCAAAAATTTGAAAGTATGAAAGCGTATTCATATGAGAAAGTCTAACAAGAACCAGTACAGCATAACTGAAATATATAGACAGCATATATCTCTCACAAAAGAATCTTTTACGGAGTCTACACTTCCGGAGTAATAAACTACAGAATGAAATAAACAATGAAAGGATATTGAGTTAATGCACATGAGACAAAATATCTAAAAAATCATAGTAAAACTAAGCAAAGCAACAATGCTTGTTTTTGTGTTCTACATATTTTAAGTAACCATGAGGCCTTCGACAAACAGACTAAAATAAGACTATCACAATATATAAATACAATCACAGGGCACTCATCGAGTCAGTTGCAAGAAAGTCTAGCATAGCAAAATTATAAGATATAGACATTTTAAAATCGCCGTCAGATTAAGATTTGGAAATACCAAAAAAAGGATTAAAAAGCCAAAAATTTTAAGTATGATAATGTATCAATATGGAAGCGTCTCTCAAGAAGAATTAAACACCATTACTGAAATATATAGAAAGCATATATCTCTCCCATAAGAATCTTTTTACCGGCACAACACTGTTAGAGAGACAAACTCTAGTCTTCAATAAATACACAATGAGAGGATATTTTGCAATATTTTACGAAATGCATATAAGAAAAAGTGTCTGCAAATACATTGAAACACATTTATTATTGTTCTTCATCTTGAAGTCACCATGAGAAGACCTTCAGCAATTTACCTGATAGTAAGTTCAAAACGGCCACTATATTCGGTCTGAACGGAATTCATTGCTAAATGTCGCGCATTTATTTATCCATCGACACAAATACAAAATTATATGGTTAACTATTCCTACTACTGTTGTGTCTTTATTCATCGTCAAAATTATACAAAATTATATGGTTAACTGTTCCTACTAGTACTGTCATTCTTTGCCCGACAAAAACTGATGGATACAAGTGCTACAGGCCTAGGGCACACAACGAGTCAATTTCAAGAAAACTTGGCGTAACGAAATCGTGAGATGTGGGCGCTATGAACATTTTGAAGTATCCCAAAATAAAATGCCAATACCTGAATGGGGGTAATAACAAATTACCGAACAGAGTTGTCAAGAGCCGAAGCATGATAGTGTATGCAAACAAGAAATTTTCTCATTTAACAAGAACACCGTACCTGAAATATACAGAGAGCAGACATCTGTCTCGATGGAAATTCAACACCACAGGCGAAACAAATTCAACACTACAGAAGAAACAAATTCAACACTACAGGAGAAACAAATTCCAGTCTTAAATAAACAATGAAAGGATATGGTGTATATGTACCTGAGACAAGGTTTACCAATACATGGTGAACTAAGCAATATAGCAACGATTTGATTTTTGTTCCTCATCTTGAAGTCACCGCATGAGGCCTTCAGCAATGAGCTGCTTTGCTCATACCTCATAGCAAATAATCAGGTGACGCAGAAACACATAAATATTTCCCTAGAGTGGGAATAATTCCAGTAAAGCAAAATATTATTGACGAATCAAAGGCTTGCATTTTTTCATAGTATATAATTAATGTCAATATTATATGAAATGATTGGAGCTTAATAGTTGGTAAGCTAGTAAGTAAGTAAGTAAATTCTCAATTAAAGGGGAGAAACCCAATTAGAACAAGCCTAGTTTTCAGTAGGGCCCTCTAAAATCAACAATATATTATAGCAAATATACATCTATATGTTTGCCTACATCTATTTCGATGTGCCCCGTGTTGTCTATCGATGTTGTTTTTGTCCTTATTTTTGTCTTTCGTCGGGCTACCTAATGACAAATATTTGTAGGCATACATTGTCCGATTTTACTTTTTTTTCTCATTGACCGCTCCCTGTGTTGCTTCAATGACATATTTTAGCTGCGATCGATGTTGCTCAACATTTTTATTCTCTTCTTGTAATCCTGGTGCTTTCAGCTGGATAACCCTGAGCATCGCTCCATGGCGGGTGGGGAGCAAGGGAGTGACCTTGATATCATTTTTGTCAAGAATACCGCTTAAGTGCACGCTAGGGGCCTTCTTGATGTCGCTTGAGGGGGTGAATATTGTTCACCTCTAGTTGAAGACCCTCGGGCGACATCAAGATGTAGACAGGAATAAAAGCCCTGTCCTTGATAAACTGGAGTTTTCTATGTATCGTGTGCGTTTTTGTCACATGTACATTCACTCCATATCCTTTCATTTTTCCAATTCACAATAATAATGTAATTACAATTGTATCAAATTAAAGATTATGTGTAGCATTTGCTAAAAAAAACTAATCAAAACAATGTCATTTGAACTACAACAATTTATAAATGCTGGTAATTATTCCAAATCTCCACTGCGGAATATTGGAATGATCTGTTTTGATCTTGGTAGAACCTAGTATCATTTGTATCTTTTTGCAATAACAGATATTTTGTTATCATCCCATTTAATATATTTAAATAGATGTTTGGTACTATACTCTCTTTATAAATGAATTATTTTAGCAAAA
>MJUU01026902.1:4685-64296 GCA_002080025.1 Modiolus philippinarum | reverse complement strand
ACTCCTATAGACATAAAGTAAACTAACTAGAAAAAAAGACAAGACACACAAAGGCTTAATTTTCTTGACTTAGGACAGGCGCAAACCTGCTGCGGCGGGGTTAAAGTTTGTTTTTCCTCTACCGGATTTAACTATACTACCTGAGTTGACATGTTCAACACGGTGTGTGTCTTATAAGAAGCAGGATATGCTTACTCTACCGGTGCACCTGATCTCGCCCATGGTTTTTTATTGGGTCCGTGTTGTTCATTTTTGTATATGTGTGTGTCTTCATTTTCTTTTCTCTGCCGTGCTCATGTTATGTCTTTGTTTCTTTGTTTTCTCGACGTTACCATTGTCCTTGGATTGTTCGATTTAGACTAACGGTTCGGTTCTCATTTATTTTACAAATTATTCTAGCCGTGCGCCTCCATTCTATTGTACTCAAATACAAAAGTAAAATATTTCTTTAAAGATACACACATAGATAAAAAAAACAAGATGTGTTTGTGGAACACTGCATATGCCCCCAGCTTCTACTGTAAAATATATGAAAATACCCAATTTCATTAAAAGTCTATCTTACATAGTTCAAAAGTTGTTTATTACCATAAAAACACCCAATTTAACCCCTTTATTCTGAGACAGACGAAGCCCCTTTTGGGCCTCTTGTTTATTGAAATGGTTTTAATTGTTAAAAGTATCTGTTTAAACATGCTATAAGAAACCTACAGAAAAATACTATCCGAAAAAAAAAAATCATTTTTTCCGTTTGTCCCCCTTTGGGTCTCTTGTTCCTCAAAACGGTAAATGCTACCTCAAATCTGTTGATATATTACAGTTGCGCAATTTTATTAGCAATAACATGAAACAAACCCCATCTCAATAGGATAATTAATAAGGATTCTACAGTCAAATATGTGAAAACAGCCAATTTCACCCCCTTTATAACCTCTGTGATCTTGACCTTTGACCTGACCTATTTTTTTTGCATATTTATGTTCCTCTTGACTAGACCTTTACACCTGCCAAGTATGAAAAGTCTACCTCAAATAGTTCAAAAGTTATAGCCAAGGTTAAAGTTTCGGACGCACAGACAGACAGATAGGACAAAAACAATGTGTCCCCCGATCATCAATCTTGTGGCATAAAAAGATTCTCTGATGCAAATATTAACAGTATAAATTCTTACGAATTGTACTATTACCAACACTCCCTCAGACCTGGCCTGTTATATACTTATTAAGGGAATCAGAAACGTATCCTTAACTAAGCTTCTTAATACTTATTAGAATATAAATTGCACATATTGTTTAAAAATGGACATAAAACATGGTTGTTAGGGTGAGGCTGCGTAAATTGGTATTAAAATAAAAACGTTAAAATTGATTAACTCAGTACCATGGTTTAATTTGATTTTATTACAATGCCTACAGTAATATTGTACCAGGAATATAAAATTAGTTTTGTTCCTAATTTTATGCCTTTTCACGTTGATTCGATGAAATTATATGTTAAACAAACAGACAGAAGAAAGAGAAAAGTGTTCATCTGACATAGATTTCAACATTTATTTCTAAGATGTTAGAATTCTCCCGGCTTTCCGGAGGATTAGCGGATATTTACACGTTAACAACAGAGGTATCTCTGAAGCAATAATACCTAACTATTGTAGTGTAAATAATTGATTTTGAACGAACAATTTAGTCCATAACAATGCGATAAGATTTTCAAATAATTAACTGCAATCACATGAAAATTATTTACAATTCTAATAATGTTTCATGTTGATAAAGTCGGATATTCTTTACTTGTTTAATTCCGTGTTCCATTATTTAGTTGTCACAAAAAGCTAGTATATCGTTTTCAAAGGCGTTTGTGCTCTCTTTGGTTGGTTAATTAGTCTAACAGCCAGGAAAAATTCAAAACAACAACCGTAGAATACCGAAAGCACAATATTATTCAAATTAAAGTCAAGAAACAAGGCAAAAAACGAGAACACTATAAGACAGAAGGCTAAAGACACTACACCCGTCAAAATCGAAATACACGAACACCACAAATGCAACATTTAAAACTATGAAACACTAACAAGTGTGACCTTAAAAAAAAGATAAATAAATAAACAGAGTGACAACAGTTGTCCTGCTCTGTATACAGCATCCGTCACACTGTCTGTGGGTCAAAATCGGTAATGTCAAATTAGATGTATTTATCCGTAAAAAGATTTCCCTGCAAGAGATGTATGCTCTCTATGTATTTCAGTTATGTTGTATTTGTTCGTGAGAGAATTTCTCATGGATATACTAGTAAATTTTCACATTACGTTTGTAATTTCCAAATATCAATCTGACCACCTGTTTAATTAAAGTGCCAACAACCAACTATTTTATATTGCCAAGTTTCTTACAATCGACTTCATGAGTACCCTGTGTTTGTCTATTTGTTGTGATTGTCTACTGGCTTCAAAAACTGGTGTTTTTGTCGGGCAACATATGAAAGTGATTGTAAGAGCACTTTGTAAGTTTAATATATGTTTGTTTGCGATCCTGCAGCCATGGGACAAATAAAGACATGGGTGTAGCGTTGTTCGCCATTTAGCAAACAATCCGCCCAAACCGGTGCTAGGGGCCGTCTTGCTTCGAGCAAAGCGGTATGAGTAAAGCTCATTGTTGAAGGCCCATTGTGACTTTAAGATGAAGAACAACAATTAAAGAGTTGTACCTTTGCTTTGTTCTAACATGCATTTGTAGAGACTGTCTCATCTTCATTTACTCCATATCCGTTCATTGTTTAATTATTACATTTTTGTTTTAACATTGTATTTGCTGAGACCATTATCAATGTATTTGATTGTATCAAAACCTACCCTAAAATCAAAAGAACAACTGATTTATCAATATATCTTTTTAATTGTTTATATCCTTTTTATTGCAGCTATACAACATTTGATTTTTTACAGAAATATTGGCTTTGCCTTTCCAATTATAACTCCACCCTATCTGTGTTGTAGCCCTTTAGTGCAGCAATCTGTTCGGGACCAATACGTTATATATAACCTCATCACCACTAAAATATTTTTTTTTTCAAGGAACATTTGTAAACCGCAATGATCTCGACTTGTTTTATGCATTTCAAAAGAAATGGTGGGTTCAGCAGGTTTTCATAGCGCGCCAAACCTCCATTTCCATTGCGGTAGAATCTTGTAGCAACTCGACAACAATAGCTGTTTAAATATCGTAAACAACGAGAACATTTTTTTATCGCAATACTGAGAACATTTTTTTATCGCAATACTAAGTGAAAAAAGAATGTTTATTTTAAGTTAGGACCAAAACTTTAATTTTTTCCACAAAAGACTGATATCTGTTGAAAAACGTTTTGAATGATCGTTTTGCTTTGTTTTGAAGCCCTGATCGATAAGGCGGTCAAAATGAGATTACAATGTCTAATGAGAAAGTCCGAATGATTCGTGACGTGACGAATCAACTGTGAAGCATATACTCTATAAGCAGGAAAAGTAGGAATATTATTCTCCATATCAGGAAAATTGATAATTTAACTGGTCCCTTTTGTCGCACATTTTTAGTACTGAGATGAGCATTTTCATCAAATTCGAGATTTAAGTCCAAAAAAGATGAAGATCTAGTAATTACCGTAGTTTCTTGTATTCTTTATTCTGGGGCATATATTGATGGAATCCATTAAGCAAAAGATGCGTTATTAATGGAAATGACATCATCAATTTGTTTTATAAGTGAGATTGAAGGATCTAGTATCTTTTCTCTTATGAGCCTTTAAAAGTCTGTGAAGAAATTTAGTTCCATAGGAGTATAAGAAGAGTAGAGGAGCACAGTTCGTGGCCATCGATCGTTTTACCAAATTGCTGTTGACAAAGAACACTTCCGAATTATCTATAAAAACAAGCATACAACACATATGTTATGGTGGAGACTTGAGAGGCTATTTTTAAAGTTATGCTAAGTTTATAAGCTTATAATATGTAATAAGAACTTAAAAAATCCATCACATATAAATGTACAAAACTTTATTTCCCAGTTAAAAATATTTATTGTGTGTGATTAGTACCCTGGATTAAATTCAGTCGTCATATAAAAACGATATCAGATTTGCTACAGAACTTTTTTTTTCAAGGCGAAACCTCTAAATACATCGAAACTAAACATACTGTATAATCACAACCAAGTTTTCAATCTGCATTCTTTTTTTGAAAAGAAACCCCCTGATGGGGGGGGGGGGGGTAATAACAAAATTACCTAACATAATTTTCAAAAAGACGAAACCTAAAGGGCAAATAGAACCGATTCAATAAATCTGTCCCCATCGTAAGTTTGTGACGTGTATATCTTTTGTCACCTTCTGCGTTAAAGAAAACACAATGTCATCAAATGTGGACGGAAACGGACAAAATAATGTATACAGTCATACACAATGTAGCTTTTTGTCATCTTTTACAAAGGAACTGTAGGTTATTGATATAGAAGCAAACAATGAATCAGTCTCAACATCACTGCATTTTGATTGGCCAAGAAGGTCAGGTAGGGACACATTTATTGAATTGACCCTATACAAAGCAGGTGCAAGAACATCGGAAAATTTTCAACGCAACGGCCCTGACAACGGGCCCTGACAACGGCTCTGACAACGGCCCTGACAACGGCTCTGACAACGGCCCTGACAACGGCTCTGACAAAGGCCCTGACTTGGTATAGGTATTTCAAAAGTAATTGTGGGTTTAACCGATTCTGTAGAATGACAGACCTTGCATTGCAATTGTGTCCGAGGGCATTTCGAAGAGTAATTTGAAAGTCAGAGGATATCTAAACACTCCGACTGATGTCTTGAAATATGTAGTATAAGAATGGTGATACATAAATCAAATCGCCATCTAAAATCAAATCAAACATGGTTATGTCCATCGTGACTTGAAATTTTACTGTTGATTTAGATGGCACATTTCTTAACCGACTTGTAAACTATATTAAGGTGGTAATATGGTAGATTAGGCATAAAAATATTGATGGACAAAAAGATAGCAACAAATGAAGATGGCAAAGTTTGGACTAAAGATCTTGGATTGGATTGTTGACTGTTAAGACTCAGCTTCTTTTTCCTTCGCTACAAAGTCAGACATTTGTTTGATAGAAATACCGGGGGATGGTTTTCATACGTCTTGGGGATATAACCGATTATGGTTTCCATACTTATCGGGGATATAACAGGTAACTTTTGTATACATTTTCATTAGAGTTGACTCTCTAGCTCCTTTCTTTACGTTTTTGGTTGCTACACGTTTTCTATATTACTGATCATTACTGGACACCTTGACGAATGTTATACTTTTTCTTTACAATTTATTCATTCGTGCTTTTTTGTAAAAACGAGTTATTCTTATTGTGTACGTGATTTCACCTTTGTATTAGAGATTAGCTACACTCTTTTTCTATATCGTTTAGGTTGGGTATTCTCTTCAATATGTTGCTGTATTATTTAGCTTATTCGGTACATATCTTCAAACTCTTGGTTAAATGAAAAACTTTGTTTTATATAAAGAAATGCACAGTCCTATTTCATACATATATTATGCATTTCATCATAAATAAAGTCTATTTAAGAAGTTTGCAACTTAATACATGTATCTTATTATTGCAACAGTTTCTAATTAATTAGCCTCTTCTGTATTGCTTCAGCTTTTATGCGTGTCCTTTAGATATAAACAATAATTATTGCAAGTCAAAATACCACTTATCAAAATGTAATACAATTTGATCAAGTTAATTAAAACCAGTCATTTGTCATTATCAAATGAGAGAAAACAACTTCCTTCTTTTCGGTCTTCAGATTTATCTTAATTTGTCACAGTAGACAGTAGAACTTATCTAGGTTGCTTTAGTGCAACATACGATGCAACCAGCAGTGCACGCATAGACATGGCGCCCGAATTTCAATAATGGCATTCACCTTAATATCAGATATAAAGGTAAATGTTACCCTATTGATTTCGCTCGGCATGATTTTTTTACTTGAGAAAATTGTACAATTATTTAGAAGAAAGATTATATTAAATTGATCATTTAGTTTGACTACCAAAAGAAATTACTATGACCTTGTGTAGTCTATGCTTAAAGGCTTCCGTTTTTTCACTACAGGAAAATAGGACAACATTTAATTAGAAAATTAGATGATTATATATAATAACACAAAAGTTACACAAAAGAATCTTGAATTGTTCTCGTAAATTGTTTCTCATGAAACATCATCCTTGATAAAGACTCAAGTTATGCACCAAGAATTTAGAGAAAACATGATTATCTCACTATTAATTGGTTAATATTTATATTTATGTACTGAAAAGTAGGAAAATTATAATTCATCTCACAAGAAAGTTTTAAATCATATAATGGAACTCTTTACTGTATATAAAATCTGTGAACAGTTTACAGAGAACTTTGCAAAATTTCAGTCCCATTTAGATTTTTTGGCTGAAAGTGGGATAATTTTAAGCCATTTAAGTTACTTGTTGTATATCAGCTTCTTTTTCATGTTTTCCATTATGTATTTTCAGTACAGATCAAATCAAAATCTCTGAAAATACAAAAAACCGAAATAAGTGTAAATGATCATATACTGACAGTAACTTCGGTGTTGTGTGTTTTATGATCATTTGGGCGATGCCTCTGCAGGTGGACTGTTAGTCCCGATGTTGACCCGTCAACCGATTTTTTATTGGGAACATGCAATAATGAAATTGTAGAAAATTTTGCTTAAAACTAAGAAGTATCTCCATCTTCCATAGGTCTTTCCTTAGCACGTTTAGATTTTTTAAATATATTTTTTGGTTATTTGTTCTCTATCAGATTTACCATTGTTCGGTTTATAGCTTTCCAAATGTTGTGATTTGATCCGCACTGAAGAGATATGAGTTGTCGAAATTACCATTATGTAGAAACTAAATTTTCAGTATCATCTATACTTTTTTATTTTTAAACAAAATTTTCTTAAATTTTGGGTAAATAAATCGTCATCAGAACGTTCATGTGCCATATACAATGACATCCAGAGCACCTGATTATACCTCAGTTTTTGTAGGGGTTCACACCGCTAGTGCTTTAATTTAGTGGCATTCTTCATTTTTGTTCATTTGTTTTGTCTTTGTCATACTGTCTCAATTCGTGTTTGATATGAATTGCCGTGATGTTGGATATATGATTTTAGAATTTCCACTTTTCTCGTTCTTGCTTCGGTATTCGTTTTCGGATATATTACAATAGTTTGTTTCAGGCTCTTATCACCTATATGTGTTGATTCCTCATAGAATTGTTTCATTATCGCTTGATCTTACTAGTATAATAAAAAGCATATAATCTTAATGCTAGAAAATATCTTCCTGATTTCAGCGACCATTAGAACCAACACCATGGACAGAACCATTAGACACTTTAGAAATTCCTCCAGCATGTTTACAGAAAGCTGGCTTAGAAGATTCCGATTCCTTAGAATACATTCATAAACATGTTCCTGGTTTTTCACGGGAAGCAGAAGACTGTCTGTACCTAAATCTATATAAACCTCAGGTAATACCCTTTACAACCATTTCACATTAAACAAATTGAAAGGAGACTTCAGATACTAAAGTTTGTGTGAAGGTGTAATTAGTCCTTACTAATGCTGTATCATGTTTTGAGCAATGCAACTGTTTTAGAATACGAAAATCCGTTTACTGGTCATTGTTTTCCTGTGCAAGTCTTTCCAAGATGATATATTTTTCTCTAATTTCTATCTAGTTTTTCACATTCCCTGAACGGTGGTGAAACATTTGTTCTCCTCTCTAGAGAGGAGAACAAGTTTCGTGACATTTCCCGCCACATTTATTCGGAATACAATCCTTGGTGTTTTTCGTCTCGTCAATAGAGAAACAATTTCCACAACTTAAACACGTTTATTATGAAATTTCTCACATCTCGTTAAATTAATTTTCAAAATTTTAAAAGCTCAGCAAGCCTCGCTTTCAAGCAAAATTTATTTAACTCTATGTGAGAAATTTCATAATCAACTAGTTCTCGTTATGGAAACTATATGACAATGATGGCATCAATCATTTATTGATAAGGATGTTATTCCATTATAACATCACATAAGAGTACTAATCTTTAAATTGGGTGTTTACTACCCAGTGGAATGGACCAGTAAGGAGTATCTCAAACTTGAAAAACCCCATGGGGTAATATTATTTATTGCTGAAGGAAAAAAATGTTCGATCATAAGATACCCATTTTTATTTGAAATTAATTAACTGCATGTGTGCTCAGGGTTTCAAATGTCTTTTCAGAGATTGCCCTTATTTTTAATTTTTTCACACGAATGACAGAAATTCTGTTTCAACATATGCTTCTTAAAATGAGTTTTCTATGTACGAAAGCCCTCTTGCATACTGCACCATGTGAGGGTAAAATAATTGTAATAATAACAAAAAGACATCAACATAATTCAAAATAATGAGCAGTACAATATATATTTCCTATTCATTTCGTATGCGCGTATATCAATGATTCAACCCTACTGCCACTTCGAGTTCTCGCCTACCGGTATTAAACTTTATGGTTATCGTCTATCTCAACTTTTTTACAAAGTAGGTGAGATAAGGTATCCTTGCCAAGAACCCATGCTAAGTTACAATCAGTAACAAACTAATGAAATTATATGAAGCCCGTTTGTGAACCCATATTTCAATATTCTTCTTTTACTATTAACACAGAAGTAGTATATAGGGACGAGCAAATTAGCATTTGTCGTGGTGATGGTGATGTTACTGGAATTTACGTAGATCGAAAGTGACCTCATCGGAAGTCACGTGACCGGAGGCAGAAGTCACATGACCGGAACATGAATTCACACAAACACAAATCACGCGTTATCTCGCGTAAAATGGTGCGTGAAATACTTGCAAGAGTTATCTCCTTTCGTAAAAACAAAATGGCCGCGATTAACGCAGACTTGATAGAAGACATTTTAACAAACACAAAATGTCTGCCCTTTACGAATCCGGACGTGATAGAAGTCACCCTCAAAATTACAATACAATGACAACTGCCGAAAACATCGGAACCATCACGCCGGAGTCGTCCCGACTGGGGAAAATACAAGACTTCCGGTCTAAAACTAGGGACACACAAATTTCGGTAGCGCATGCGTTATATAAAAAGGGTAAACAAGACTCCTGCGGGATCACGTGTTGTTCCAACACGTCATTTACGGTTAACGTTGCCGAATAGGGCTTCAATTAGGACAATTCCGGCTGCGCATGAGCAACCCAATCACTTCAACATCCGGTCATGTGATTTCTGCTTCCGGTCAAGTGACTTCCAGTGACGTCACTATTGGTCTTAGTCACTTCCGATGACGTCACTTCGAGCACCACAACGACACATGCTAATTTGTTTACTACTCACAATAATACCATGCTTATTATAAAGTTCAGAGGCTGCTACATTGTCCACCGTTGGTTGGTAAACAGGATACCAGATACTTTATTTAAATCAGGGTTCTCAATGGGACAGTCGTTATAACACAAGTAAAATGCATTACGAGACTTACAGGCCCTATTGTACAGTATATCGAAAATTATAATCAAGTGACATAACTGACATTAGTGTCGGAATGAGACTTTCAGCCTTAGCTTTTTTAATTTGCTTTTGCCCACTTCGGGTTTCAGCATGCCTACGCAGATTCTTCATCATTTATGTGTAATGTTCATCTTATCAGCAATGGTTTGATTCTAATAAATTTAGAGTATACGCTTCTTTAAGATAGTACGCACATTCACTGCACATTTTTATTATATACCTGAGAAGCCCTGACTTGCTTTTGAATATATGGTGTTAAGTCATAGGTTGCAGCTAAAGTATGGTTTGCACAGTGGTGTTCTTGGTTTCATTCCTTCTTTGCAACAAAGCGCCCCAGTAACAATGTTGATTGTCGTTGTTTATTTGCAGATGTCTCTTAAGGCAACTACAATTTGAAAAATCTACATTTTTTGAATAGATATCTAATGGACTTTAGTTTGAAATTGAAATATAATGATGAAAAATATATATTGTTTTCTTATACAATTCTGTGTCATTAAAGATGTATTCTCGTCAGAGTTCAAATTTTTCCTGCATCAAGTTTTTTTCTGTATTTTTAAAATCCTAAGACTCCGAAAAAATTTTATGAAAAGAAAACTTTATATCTGTGTACAATTTTTGTGCTATTTTTGATGGTTTTGTGCAAATTTCATCAATTTTGGCCAATTTTGGGACAATTTTTGGTAAAAATATCAGATTTCTACCATTGCGTTTTCTGTCAAAATTTCAAGTCAGTGAGACATTTATGGGTTTGGAAGATCTGTTTGGTTGCTGATCGGTTAATGTCATTCTCAAACCCGTAAACAAACCCAATAAAAATTGGTCAAGATTGTGGTGACATCGTCGTAGAATAGTAGTAAGAACTTGTTAGGTCGTATTAAAATCGTGGTTTCGTCGTTACGGGAACGTAGCAAGGTCGTGATGGAGTCGGGATAATCGTGGTTAGGTCGCAATAACGACTTGATGGTCGTAGTGAATTCGTGGCTTAGTCGAAATGAGATCGTAGTTTGTTCGTGTTATGCTCGTAGTATGGTCGTGGTAACATCTTGGAAATATCAAAATTTTGCCGAATGTACTACGACTTCTCCACGACCTTTAAATATTGCAGGTCGTAGTAAGGTCTTCATATTAAAATTTGTTTTTAATAGTTGAACAATTATATCTTTAAGAACTTACAAAAGAGAGCAAATGAACAAGATGCATATCTTTCTTGAAAATGATTTCTATTATCCTACCCGAAAATAAGATAAATTCTGAATGAAATCAAGGATATAATTTGGTCAAATATTAGAATTTTTCATTATGGGACACTACTGGTAGTATGTCATAGTTTTATGACACAATTTTGAAGGTTATTTTTGTCAATAATTTAAATCGGATTCAATAAAAAATTTCCACTCATACGGCATGTTTTCAGAATTTTTCATAAACGAGATCTAAACGAAACGGGAGCCGCAGGATAATACATCCTTAATAATTAAGCAAACTGAAAAAAAAACAGTAAAATATGGTTTTAATGGAAATACTTGGCATTAAGAATTCACAATGGATGCTGATACTGACCAAATTACATCAAGTAAAGTTATAGTTATGATACATGGTTTGGGAAATATTGTTATAATTACTGAATTGGGTATGGAACTCGCAAAATGTTAACTTAATTTTGGAATTACGATAAGCTAAAAGTTAGATATTTTTGTTCAGTGTTGTAATAGGTATCGTATACGAACTATACGATCTAGTAACACAACCGTTCACGACCTAAATTTTCCGATTAGATATGTTCATGAAAACACAATTCTAGATTAACCTGCTCACCTCCGATGATACATTCAGTGAAGAGATTCACACTACTAATGGTACAGTTTTGTGGCTTTCTTGTTCATTTTTGTTCGTTTGTTTTGTCTTGTGAAGTTGTCTCAGTTTGTGTCAAAAATAGATTGCCATGTTTTTTTTTTATTTTTGATTTCAGGAGTTTTTCCCTTTGTTTGCCAAAGTACTCTATCCTTTGTCTTATGTGTTCCATAGCTTCTTACTGTTCTAATATACAATGATAAAAAAAAGTAATTTATGATTTGTCAATTTCACGTTAAACGGGTGACACACGTGACGAATGGAATGTTTACTCAGACGAAACACCTGATTATACTCCTGTTTTCAGTTAGTGCAGTCTGTGATTGGGTCTATTTATAGTTATTTTTTTTATTTGTTCTTGCTACATTTGTAGACCTTTTATCGGTATGCAACATCTTTCCTAAAACAGATGTCACCGAGGGATTTCACCAGTGGCCCGACATTAAAAATTCTACCTTCCGTTTTATAGAAATTTGCTGTTTTTATCAAAGTTCTCGAAAATACCGAGGCCTTATTCCGTGTTTTGCATTCGGTGGATGTCCTTGAGTACTCCTTTTTGACTACTTTGGATTATGATTTTTATGTTTCTTGAATGTAACCCTGCTGATGAGAGGAACAAAATTTACAGTTTATATAATGTAACTAAGGTAATTTTGTATCTTAATATTTGTGTTCTGCAATATATTTTGGATTTTGCAGAACATAGATACTTATTTCTTATATCTACAATTGTTGTATTGACAATTTTCATTTTTATCAGGTGAAGTTTTTTTGACAAAGTTATGTCACACTATATTTCATTTAGTAGCGTTCGATAATAAATCAACAAAAATTCAAATTATAACCAGTTATAAAAAGTTCAGTGTATTTAAGAATTATCCGTGTGATGTCTTGGCGTTCTAACTAAAAGTTATATGACTCCTTTGATTATCTGATGTAAGAAACTTATCAAGCCCCATACATCCGTTTTATACGGTCAGAGACATGGAAACCTGCCGAGCCTAAACTATAGTTTGGCGAGATTTTAATACAACTGTACTTTATCAGACACATCCGATCACTAAATAATCAATGTTACCTGTGGTTTCAAAAAAAGTATTGTTTTATCATGTTAAAACCATTATATTGGAATTCGGTTAAAAACCTCGCTAGATGAATATTCTGATAAAAAGATACTTTTTCGATCGTTTTGTGATTATCAGTGTTAGATTATTACAGAATAATGGGGGTAAACAGTTGAACAACCTCACAGACTCTATCTTATTGTTTTCAGAAGTCATCAAAATCAGGGTATCCAGTATTGATCTTTATACATGGAGGATCAAATGAAGTTGGAATGGGGGCAATGTTTGATGGCGATGTGTTAGCAGGATTTAGTGAAATTATTGTTATAACATTTAATTACCGACTTGGGGCACTAGGTAAGATAAGAGTTGAAATAACAAATTAATTAAAGCTCCAATTTAAATTGATAACAGTCATGTTAACAATGTTGGCGCTTGTTGGCCCTCTTTTTGCAAATACAACAAGGCAACCAGGTAGAACTTGGTTTTAGCCCATCTTTTTACTTGGAGTTGTGGCTGTTTAAAATCTTCTACTTAGACACCCTTGATCTATTTGTAACAAAACCTTGTATAAATCATCCATGGTTCATGTGGATATAAATTTGTGATTGTAATGGTCAAGAATTACCAAACAGCGTTATCCGTAGAGCATACTTGTCAGTACTGTCTAACTAAAATAATTCTGATATGAAAAGCTGTAATTGGTCGATATAAACACAATGGCATCGAGAATGTTTCATCGTAGGTTGCGGCCAATTATTTTCGTCCAGAATATAACCAGAAACAGGTTACAAATTGTCAAAATGTTACTTTTTCATAGTGATTATGTTGCCAATGTGACGTTGTTACTAAAGAACAGCGAAACACTGGTCTTGTTTCAAAAAGTTGATGGTTTCAAGAATATTTTCAATCAAATTGTAAAAGGGTTGACGGAAATTTGCTATTTAAAAAAAAACGATTTTCGCCTTCTGAAGAAAAAGTTTTTCAAATCTGTTGGCATTTTTATCATGTTTCATTTTTATATCATTAACAATTTCTATTGTGTATAAAATAAGTAAAGATAATTCTGCTTGATACAGTGCAGTGTATTCATAGAAAGAACATAATGAAATACAACGCCCAAGTTTTGTTTCTGTTACTGATCATCTAGAATTTATGGGTAGAAATTTTCATGGAAGCTTCTCTCGCAGAACATCGCAAATTTTAAGCATCGTTCAATTATCACAAATATAGAAACAAAACCCATACTTATGCCAAAAATCTGTGTCGAACCAAATAAAAATACACATGATAAATGAGGTCGTAGCTTAATTCATAACAGGCATGCGGTGGTAACTAATAACACAGCTCATATATAACTCTTTTTTCAATATAATGTCATTGCTTGTTTGATATAGAAACGGGAAATGGGGCATCTGTAAACCACCTTAACCACTCCAGTTGTATGATATCTTGTACAGTTTTGCAATGATTAAAAAACATCGCAAAAGGTTGGTTTTAATTTAAAAATATCATCCCAGAGAGTAGTTTTACTATCCTCGTCAAACAAGTTCAAACATAATTATTGGAAACTGACATATAAAAACATTTTGTTTAAAACTGGACTTCACCCAGCTATAAGATAATAAAACTCCCAATGTTTTTGTGTTATATCTAAAGCAGTATTATGGTGTGCTATCTCTTTGGTGCTTTGGATTTTAAAATGTTTAAGACATAAATATTTTTTGTGATTTTTAGGGTTTTACGGGGCAAAAGATGAATCATTAGAGGGAAATTACGGATTCCTTGATCAGATAATGGTAATGGAATGGGTACAAGAGAACATCAAATATTTTGATGGGGATCCAACAAAAGTAACAATTGATGGTCACAGTGCTGGGGCAGCGGATGTCGGTTTCCATATAGTGTCACCTTTAACTACAGGTAAGTATAGAATCCTGATATCATGTTGCAGAAAGATGGCCACCATAACAGGTCAGCTGATGTAATTTTAACATGGTTCCTTCTTGGCTAAATCCGATTATGAAATAAAAATATGGTATCATAATTGTACTGAAATACCCGTATAAATCAGAACACACAAAAATCTGTTTAACCCAAAATTTCTTTTGAAATGCCTGTAACATTTTAGGAATGCAGATTACGATTTCCCGATGGTTTTGCTCCTACTTTGTGTTTTTGTTCTTTTAATTTCGACTCTTGACAACTTTCGGTAATTTTGGTATTTCTCCCATCTAGAACACCCAAAACGTTTTCGAAATTGAAGAGATCACTGATGCCCAATTATATCATATACAATCTAAGAATCTCAACTATCTTGAGAGACATTTGGAATTTTGTGTAAATGTTAGGAGTTATTCCTCTAGAACAACTTCAACAAAGATGGAAGTTTGTCCAATTAGACGTCACAATAAAAAAGTTTTAAAAGATTAGCTTTTAATTCGTTGAAAAATGTTGGGGTTTCTAAATGAAGTACGAAGAAAGTACTTATATCTATGGTTACCATATAAAACCTTGCCAATCACCACATAAATGTAGGATTGTAGAGCTTAGAAATGCAATACTCTATTGTTGCAATATTTTTGTCAAGTCCTGGATGTTGCTCTCTTAATGTGCTGAATATCACGATTAGAAGCCAACACAGTCATTTGAATCGACACTACAATGCCCCGTATTTGTACGACATCCATTACTGAGCCTTCTTCTGTACATAAATGTCCCACTAGGTAATGATCACAAACGTACAAATCTATAATTTTAACCCATTCAAAATTAAATTAGGATCTATCTCATGAATACAAATTTACTGTAATTGTTCTAAATACTAGTATTGCTCACCACGGATTATTTTAACCTGTTTGTTCAATTAACAATAAAGGCTTAGATGCCATCAATATTGGAAATATATATTCTTCATAATGCACATATTACCGCCAAAACCCCCACATTTAAGACCAAACGGTACCTCTGATATCATATGTATATACAAAAAATTACCTAACATCTTAAATCACAAACGGGTATTATGGGATGCCCATCTGGATGACTTAAAATCAAAGTCATTTGATATACCTTGTCTCTCTTCCCTATTTATGTACGCTTCCGATTTTCAAGCTAAAACCGGGGACCTCAACGCCGCAGAAATGATACATTACGAGAACTGTTTACAAAATTTCGCGAAATATCATGAACCACAAACCATCAATTGGAAAATTAGTTTAAGATATTGATAGACACACTTGAGGTATATATGAAACAATGTGCTAAGAGCTAGAAGGAAAGGGTTGAAACACTGTCCGACTAGATCAGGTCCATAAAGTAGTTGATGGTAGCTATAATGAGGCGCCTTAAGACAACAACTAACCCAAATTCAAAACACATGTTCGAAGAAACAAATGGAGAAAGTCATTATCCTTTCTCAGCTACAATTGTGATTGTAACAGCTGATACAGGCCTAGAACAACAAATTTATCTGCAAAAAGGACTACATTGACTGCTTAATGAATGAGATAGGCACTGAAGATTTATTTGGCAAATCAACTTACAACTCTCCTAAAATACCGACCAAGGACATCCATTTAATCACAACACAAAATACCAACCAAAGACATCCATTTATTCACAACACAAAATACCGACCAAGGACATCCATTTATTCACAACACAAAATACCAACCAAGGACACCCATTTAATCACAACACAAAATACCGACCAAGGACATCCATTTATTCACAACACAAAATACCGACCAAGGACATCCATTTATTCACAACACAAAATACCAACCAAGGACATCCATTTAAACAAAACACAAAATACCGACCAAGGACATCCATTTAATCACAACACAAAATACCGACCAAGGACATCCATTTAATCACAACACAAAATACCGACCAAGGACATCCATTTATTCACAACACAAAATACCAACCAAGGACATCCATTTAATCACAACACAAAATACCAAACAAAGACAGCCATTTATTCACAACACAAAATACCGACCAAGGACATCCATTTATTCACAACACAAAATACCAACCAAGGACATCCATTTAATCACAACACAAAATACCGACCAAGGACATCCATTTAATCACAGAACAGTATTGCCTTCGTTTGGTATCAATTTAAGTGAACACTTAAGTTGCAAAAATACTCTTGGAAATAGAGATACATTACTTTGTCTGCAGAATTCAAAACAAACTCCTTTTCTTAGCTCATGACTTCATCTTGAAATTGACAACAGAGGTACACTTCAAAATTACTGTATGACAAACGCGATGACTTCATTTTTTCAATAATCAACTTCCCTTTTCTTTGTAGCAGAATTCCAAAAGCTCCGGCATATGTAGTTTACATCTCTAAGCTCATTTGCTACTCACAGGCCTGTGTTCGATACAGTGACTTCCTTGAAAGAGCCCGGTTGCTCATAAATGGGCTACTTAAACAAGGGTATGCTTCAAAGAAGTTGAAGTCAACATTCTAGAAGTTTTACGATCGACATCATGATCTTGTGGACCGCTGTGGGATATCTGTTTCACAGACGACTACAGATCTTTCCATTTAAAAGTTTAATTGATGTTTCCTCTACCAGCCTTGACATTGCAACCTGATTTTACATGTTCAACACGGCGGGTGTCTTATAAGAAGCAGGAGATGCTTACTCTACCGGTGCACCCAGCTTATCTCTCCCGTTTATTTTTATTAGGTTCCTGTTTGTCATTCTTTTAAATGTCTTCGTTTAATGATAGAGACATTCGGCGTAATTGAACAGATCTAGATGTATCATAAACGTTGGGGTATTTTGCCAAAAATACAAGTCTTGGGTCTAAATTTCCCTTGCCTTAAAGGCTCGGGAAATTTTACCTCCCGGCGACTTTTATTTTTGGCAAAAATCCCTCCTTATCATGATATATCTGTTCAAAACACCATATTGATTCCAAAAAAAAATATGAAGAGAAGGATGTCATCACAATGATGGAGTTGTCATAATTGAAACATATTTGTTTTTTATTTGTATGAAACCAAGTTCATAGTAGGATTAGTTTAGATAAACACACAATAAGCTTACCAAGTCTTTTAATTTCAGTTACCATTAAAGGCATTATTTAGATGATGCTATACCATTCAAAAGGATAAACGTCATCTTATATTCCTAAATGAACTCTAAATTAAAGGGATCACTTATATACCATCATCAGTAACAGTTTAGACTTAAGTTTGGAGTTTGTCTCTCCTGCAAAAATATTCCCCGTGCAAGAGATGTATGCTCTCTATATATTTCAGTTATGGTGATCTTGTGCGTGAGAGAATTTCTCATATGGATATACTATTCACACTTTCAAATTTTGGCATTTATTTTTGTAATTTCGAAATGTAATTCTGACCACCTGTTTAAAGTGCCCACATCTCACTATTTTATAACGCCAAGTTTTCTTACATTCGACTTGATGAGTGCCCTGTATTGTCTTTATGTTGTAATTGTCCACTAGCTTAAGACACTAGTGCTTCTGTCGGGCAAAGGATGACAGTGATTGTAAGAGCTCTTTGCCAGTTTAATGAATGTTTGTTGACAATCCCGCATCCATGACCAGTGAAGACACGGATGTAGCGTTGCTCGACAATTAGCAAAGAACTCCACTCAAACCGGTGCAAGGGGCCGTCTTGAATTTACTATGAGGTATGAGCAAAGCTCATTGTTGAAGGCCTCATGGTGACTTCAAGATGAAGAACAACAATAAAAGCGTTGTTCATTTGCTTGTTTTTACCATGTATTTGTAGAGATTTTGTCTCATGTGCATTTACTCCATATCCTTTCATTCACCATTAAACTTCTACATTGATAGCTCTCTAAACAAAACTTTACGACAGGCGTATTTATTTCGACATTGCAATAGTGAACTTCCCGTTTTCGAGAAGTTATCATATTTCGTCTCCATTTCACAACTCGATCGCTATTGTGTCGTGCCTATAGTTTGTACAGTGACTGTGTCAACAGAGCGAAATTACTGTCTCAGTAACTTATACGACAAGTTTATGTTCAGTTACTGTTGCAATTGTTAGAACAGAAATTTAATGGTCGTTACTACGATTTGACAGATGACTACAATGTTTATATTCCACAAATGAGAATAGGCATCTTTGGATAGATTTTACAAAACCGAGCTTTTCATCGGTGGTATGACGGGTGCCATAAGTGGAAATGATTATACTTACACTTCCGTTGCACCTAATGATACCACAAGTGTTTTGGGTTCACACTACTAGTGGTTTAGTTTTGTAGCGTTCTTCCTTTAGTTTTTGTTTTTGTCTTAATGAGGTTATCTCAATTTGTGCTGAATATGAATTTTCGTTTTGTATGGATTTCTGATTTTAGCTCTTACGCTTTCTCTGTTTTTGCGTCGTTATTCGTTTGTCGATGTGTCTTATAGACCAAAAATGAAATCGAAATTATAGAGACAACCAAACACCATCAGAATCATACCTGGATTTTATCCTCAATATTAAAAACTTTGGACGTCTTAATCAAAAATTTACGATAAGCGTGATGATTCCAACTTTCAATAGTGAACGTACCGTTTTCGATCAGTAATATTCACACATCTCCGGCATATGGCTGCTACATTTCACACTTATTCTCTGTTAAATTGCATGTAGTTTGTAAAATTTGTTGAAATCTAAGGAGTGCATCTCCCTCATGCAAAGCTCTGTCCTTATATAATTAGTTAATTTTTGCTTTACATTTAGACCATATTGGTTATTTGTTCTATATTAGTTTTTAAACATCTTTGAGTTGATGGTATTCCAAACTTTTAGATTTTATCTGCACTGAAGAGACAGAAGTTGTCGAAATGCGCATATGCAGAATTTAAATTCACAGCAACTTCGGTATTTAGTTATTTGTTCAGTAATTTTGTCAACTGAGCACACTAACTGGTTCAAAAGCTACCAAGGTTATGTTCAATCACTGTTTCAATTGTCACTACAGAAGTTTAATGGTCGGTAGTGTGATTTAATACATCATTAAAATGTTTCTCTTCACTTATAACATAAATTATCGAAAGACTTTAATTTAATTGTTAATAGTATTTCAGAATGTGTCATTTATACCTATAAAACATTACAAAAATGGTTCTTTTTCACAGACGGATAGACTTCTCTGGTAGAACCAGAATTCATTGTTTGACTGACAAATAACGGCGTTGACAAAATGGACTTATCACTGGCAGTATGACGGGAGACTTGCATGGAGCAGATCACCAATACCCTTCCGGAACACCAGATTATACCTCATGTTTTTTAGGGGTTCACCCTGATAGTGCATTAGTTTTGTGGCGTCCTGATTCATTTTTTTGTCTTTGGTAATTTTTGTAATTTAAAATTGATATTCTGACCACCTGTTTCTTGTGCCCAAGTCTCATGATTTTATTATGCAAAGTTTTCTTACTACTGGCTCGATGAATGCCCTGTGGTTGTTTAAATGTTGTGATCGTCTTCTATTAGTCTTTTGTCGGGAATTGATAACAGCGATTGTAAGAACACTTTGCTAGTTATATGTTTGTTGACGATCCCGCATGCATAGATCAAAGGGTAAAAAGGATGAATGTAGCTCTGCTCGACAATAGAAAATGGATTCCGCTCAAACCGGTACTAGAGGCCATCTTGAACTTGCTTTGAGGTATGAGTAAAGCTCATTGTTGAAGGCCTCATGGTGACTTCAAGATGAAGAACAACAATAAAGCGTTGCTTCATTGCTTAGTATTACAGTGAATTTGTAGAGGCTTTGTCTCATTTGCATTTACTCAATATCTCTTTATTGTTTATAATCTTTGCCATGCTGTTTAAATTCGTGTTAACTATGAATTGTCATGTTTATTTTATTTTTGATTTTGGAATTCCCACTTTTTCCCGTTTTGTTTTGGTATTTGTTTGTCAATGTATTGGTGTAGCAGGTGTAGGTACTTTATATTTTGTAATACATTATATTCTGACTCGGTTCAACGCCTTCAAGTTGCCCAAATATATTACAAACTTAAAAAATAATGACGCAGATGCGTCACTTAAACCTATTCAATTACTGATAGCATTCTTGTGCATTTTTGTTACACTTTTAAAGACAATATTTGCATGCTTTACTTGCAAATCTTTACCTAATAATAATTTGTTCTACAATGTGTTTCTTTAATCTCATTTCCACAACATTGATACCAAAAGAATACAGCATAACAGCTTTGTCGGTTACTATGACTATTTCCTTAGTGCCTGCTTTCTTTTTGTACTAAACCTTAACATAACAATGAAGATGATAATGACAAATAAGCAACTTGCAAAAGGGAATTTTTATATTGTATAATTTGTTTCAATTTTTGTAATGAAATGAAAAATCTGACTTCACATATAACCATAGTTCTTGTTCATTGAATACATATTGATTTTATTGTACAACAACCTACTCGAACCAATAGATAAATTCCGAAGTTACTGTGAATTTAATTACTGCATATGCGCATTCCGACAACTTATGTCTCTTCAGTGCAGATAAAATCTAAACGTTTGGAAGACCATCAACTCAAAGATGTAACTAATAGAGAATAAATAACCAATAAATGTAAAGCCAAAATCGGCTAAGGACAGAGTTTTGTATTAGAGAGATACTCCTTAGTTTTCAACAAAATTTACAAAAATTTAGATATTGTAAGGTTCCAAACAGAATCGGCTTTTCATCAGCTTCGAAGTACTGACTACTGGGCTGGTGAATACCCTCAGGGAATAACATTCCACCAGCAGTGGCATCGACCCAGTGGTAACAAATAACTAAATACCGAAGTTTCTGTGAATTTAATTTCTGTATATGCGCATTTCGACAACTTATGTCTCTTCAGTGCAAATAAAATCTAAACGTCTGGAAGACCATCAACTCAAAGATGTTTAAAAACTGATAGAGATGCCTTCAACAAAGAACAAACACTCTTACCTCATACAAAGTTCAAGACGTCCTCTAGCACCGATTTGAGTGGAATTCACTTGCTCAATGTTGAACAAAGCTCCATCAATTTATCCACTTTTTTACATCCATTTTTATCATGGATGCGGGTTCGTCAACAAGCATTACATATCGGGCAAAATACTCTTACAGACACCGTCATCCGTTGCCTGACAAAAACCAAAAAAAAAAAAAAAAAAAAAAAATTGACAAAACAACATATAAACGTTCACAGAATACTCATCGAGTTGAAAACTTGGCAAGTAAAATTGGGGCAATTTATATATACAGATGGCCAGGAAAATAGTTAAAATTTTACATAACAAGGAAGCCAAATGTTGAGTTTTGATAGTGCATTCATATGAACATTTTTCACATGAACAAGTACATCATAACTGACCAAATAAAAAAAAAACAGACACCAAAAGCACGGGGAATCTTTTTACGGACCCCACACTGCACTAGAGAAATACTCAGGTAAATGAACAAATAAAGGGATATGGAGTAAATGTACATGGAACAAATGCCTATGAATAAATGACGACGTTTCTGTCCCAAAAAAGAGAACAGATATCTATCAAACGATTCAAATATGCCGAATCATTTGTATTGTAAAAAAAAATTCTTCCGAACGACATGACGAAATGACAGACATTTTTCAGAATTTGAACCGCTAGTGCCATTGTTTTGTGCCATTTTTCTTTGTGCTTGTTTCTGTTTTGTTTCTTCACGTTTGTTACCTTTGGTTATTAGACTTATTGTTATGCTTGTCTTACAATGGTTTGACACTGTTTAATTATTTTTTCTTATGTTTTACTACGTTTATAATTTCTAATCAACTATTATTGCAATGTTGCTACAATCATTTGCACAAAATATTTGGAATAAGGAGCATACTAGGTTAATTGTGGTTATGAGAGAGTGTATATTCACATGCAATTTGAAATTTCTACATTAATGATTTGTAACTATGCATTACAGGTATGTTTCGATATGCTGTCTTGCAAAGTGGATCTCCATTAGCATTTTGGGCAATGTCCCCACAGGATTGGAGGAGAGGATATAATATAAATGACTCAGATGTGAAACATCCAGGGACCACCAAACTGAAGGAATATCTAAAATCATTAGATAAAGACATAATAAAAAATCTCAAAGGAAAGGTACAAAACAGACATTGTTACCTGTTATCCCCATTGTTACATTGTACAAGAAAAATAAAGATGGTCAGGATAACACATTATATTCCTAATTGGCAAAGGGCTACTGTTTATCGATTACATTGTTGATCAAAGGACCCAATTATGAAATAAAAATAATAATGGTCTTGTATAATAAGTACAATTAAGACTTACAATATCGTTAAGAGTATATTAATTTCCTGACAGAGGAAACAGAAAATATCAAAGCATTTTATCCTTCATTCGTGCAAACGAGATATTTAATTATTTCCAAGCAACTTCAAACTTTGACATATATTCAGTACTAATTGCAGACAATATTATTACAAGTTCCTGCTTTATATGGATATTTAACGAAGCATGCTTCACTAAGACCATTAATATATGAATGTTAAAATACAAGTCCTTCTGTACATTTCCTGTAATGTACATGTTAATTGCAATAACCTTCCTTCTATGTAGGCCCGATGGCGATTTTGTTGCACGAAGACAGAGAATTAAACTTTGCTGAAATTACAGATGCAAACTTATGTTTTTAATTATTTCTTGTAAAATTATAAAGATAACATGACCGAGAACAACAGATAAGAAATATCCAAATGAAAGACAAGAGAAAAATGTAAATAACGATGAGAACTCAGGATGGCCGGACTTGGTACCAAAAACATGTTATTGTACTTTATAAACATTTGAACAAAAGCCATTACAAATTCGTTACGGAAAAGAGCAAAAGCACTGTCCCAGACACTGCTAAATCAATTACACGTTCAACCTTTTTTACTGTTTCCACCACATCATAAATCAATATGAACGCCGTAGTTTTTTTTGTGCTGTCTTGTTTACCATATAGCTGCAAAGTTTAGTTTTATCTTCTTTATTGATGCTTTTGGTATCGATTTTTCTTGTAAATGTTTGAATACTTTAAAGATTTAATGGTGCTTTTCAGATTGTTTTACTTGGATTGTTTCAGGTTTAGATAAGTAACATATACTATGTATTTTTAATTAATTTGTCGTAGGCTTAAAAATGACATTTCAAGATGTATTCTTCTGAGGGGTCAAAATTTTCCTGCATCAAGTTTTTCTCGAAACCTATATTCTTAAAATGCGACACCATGAAAAAAATTTTTGAAGAGAAAACCATTTGTCCGTGTGCATTTTTTTGTGCTTACATCATTTGAAAACCCCTTTTTGGTAGCTTAATGCAAATGTGATCAGTTTTACCCGTCTTGGCCTATTTTTGGGCCATTTTTGATAAAACTATCATCGATTTCTAACATCAAGTTTTCTGTCAAAGTTTCAGATTGTTAAATCTAATTAATCTGAAGAAATATCCCCAATAAAAAGCGTAGGTCCATGGTGATATAAGAAAGTTTTGTGAGAAAATGTTGTTTTTGTTGGTCAAATTAATGACATCATAAAATCTGTAAAATTTAAGATTTTTTTCTCCTTTTTGCATCAAATAAACAGTCAAAGCTTACCATATTCGTTTTAAATAGTTGGACAATTACATCTTAAAGAAATAATAAGAATGAGATATATACTTTTCTTGAAAAACTATTTTTATTACCCCTACCCAAAAAAAAACAGGCTAAATTCTGACTGAGATTAATGATCAGTTTTGGTCAAAAATTTTAATTTATCGAAAACTACTGCTCCTACACACATAATTTTTGACACCATTAGGGAGGGTCATGGTCAAACATTTTCATTTATCGAAAACTACTGATCCTCGGCACATAACTTTTTGACACCATTTGCGAAGGTCATTACATAATTAAAATCAATAAAAATTTACACGCATAAGTCAGGTTTGAAGAGTTTTTTATAAACGAGATTTAAACAAGACTGAAATCTCAGCTGAAAACATCCTTTAATAATCAGCTACAAAAAGATTTTTCAAAGCATAAAATGCCTCGCTCATCTTGTGATGGGTACGGTATACGAAGCCCAACACGCTTGTTTGTTGTATAATATGTATTTTTGATATATTACAGCACAATCCAACAAGTTTTATTTCATTTCCCGCTGTAGTAGACAATCACTTTCTTGTTGCACGCCCATTGGATACATTTTCGGAAGGAGCATTAAACGGCGAGTCTTTCCTTATGTCATTTACAAAGGATGAAGGATCAGAACACGGTATGTATAATTGCATACAAGAACCACAGAAGAAACACTTAAAATTAAATAATAAAATTAACAATAGGTTTACTTTGACAAACGGACCTCATTCAAACGATATGTTTGGATGATCACTCGCCGCAATCAATGGTTTAAATCCTTCTGAAATGACCGACTAAATACATGTATACCGACAAAATTCTTTGTTGTGTTATGCGCTTTTGAATTGTTCAAAATTTACGGTCATACTTTCTACGTTTCCTTTAAATAACTTCACGTGCTTGTTTTGTAAAAAGCATATGTTAAAAAATCCTAGGATTTCCCCTCTTTGTTCTGGGTACCAAAATTTCATCAATGCCCAAATAACCATACATCGCTTGATCCGTCAAATATATTACAAAACCTATATCGTAGTTGTTAAACTCCATCTTAACAGCTGTGAAAGAGGGCCTTAAAAATATTTCGCTACTTGCTTTTCAAGAAGCGGTGTAAATGAAATGTGCATATTTAAGAACTCTAAAGATATACTTGACAACTTAAACTCTACATCATATCACACTGTAACAGCATTAAAACGTTGGACTTCTCCACACTCTTTACTATTATTCCTGATGAATAACTACAATCTCCGGTGAAAGATAGATGTTTCACCCGTAAGAACGGTGAACGAAGATGTAGGTACATTGTTGTATGTAGAGAACAAGTCTACTTTGTGAAAAATATAATTAAATGTTAGAGTTTCTTATCAATAATATATTTGTCCAGTTTGGGGAACTTGTTTTTTCAATAGACTATCGGAATTCCCAGAAGAATCTCTTCCAGCCGATATATTTCTCCACTCTAATTAGGCTGAATTCATCGAAGGGCTTCTTCAAAATAAAGATAAAAAATAGCCCGTTCTTTCAAGTTAGCTTCCATTATAAAGATGATATTTTGTCACTAAACAACCCTCGCTTTGGTGATTTCTTCATCTGATCCACCCAAAAGAGACCCAAATTAAAGATACTACAGACACTTTCACATCGGCTTCATTGACATTGATCTTGAAACATAGGTGGACTTCAAACTAAGCTGCATGACAAACGCAATGACTTCACTTTTCCAACAGTCGACGTCCCTTATCTTTTTAGCAACATTAAAAAAGCCCTGGCATTTGGAGTTTACATCTCCCAGCTCATTTGCTACTCAAGAGTCGATAAAGGAACTTCCTTGATAGAGCCCGGTTGCTCACAAATAGGCTACTTAAACTACGGTATTTTACCCATAACGTCATCACTCCAGACGTTGTACGGCCGACATCACCATCTTGTGGACCGCTATAGGATACCTTTTTACAAGATGAAAACAGATCTTTTCCATTAAAAGTTTAATTGTTGTTTTCTCTACCGAATTTGACTATACTACCGGATTTGACATTTTCCACACATACGGTGCTTTTTAAGATGCAGGAGATGCATACTCTATCGGTGCACCTGATCTCACCTATGTTTTTATTGTGTCCGTGATCTCACCTATGTTTTTATTGTGTCCGTGATCTCACCTATGTTTTTATTGTGTCCGTAAGTCTTCATTTTCATTTTCTATGCCGTACCCATATTATTATTATTATTATATACAGCTTTTATATAGCTCCAAAAACTAAAAATATTACTCTTGGCGCTGTACATGCTATCATAATCATATAAGTCATATTATAAATACATGTAAAATAATAGTGAAAGGGGAAAACACAATATCACTATATACTCTGTTATACAAAGCCAATAATCTATAAAAATGAAAATAAAAAGATATAAAAATAATAAAAAAAGCATGATAAAATATTTAGTAAAATTAGTTATGAGAAATTAACTATTTTAAATATAATGTTTTTGTTCCTTTATTCCGATGTTGCAATTGTCCTTTGATAATTCGTGTTAGAACAACGACAGTAGAATACCGAAGGAACAACGAACAAGATTACATAAATCAAAGTCCAGAATATTAAGGCGAAAGCACGGACAACAGAAGACGGAAGATCAAAGACACTACACAGCCACAATACACAAACACTACAAATACAACAATAAAAACTAAAGCACTAACAGTGTTAACTCTCAAAAAAGAGTGACATCAGGTGCTCCGGAAGGGTAAGCATGTCTTTCTATGTGTACAGCACCCGTCATGCTAGATGACGCCTCGGTTCTCACTTATTTCAAAGTATTTAAATGTATGTCAAAACCTGGTTCTTTCAAAAGAAGTGTAAACACTCTTCCTTCAAGAAACAACAGCAGTAGAATATCTAAATCCAAATCCAGAAATGTCTGCTTTCATTTGGGACACTGACACGTCATATTTTTCAATGATGTTATGGTGACGGCCTTTGATAAAATTAACATAGGCTCAACAAATCCCTGAAACAATAACTAGTAATTGAAATGTATTTACTTGATATGGCCATTTTAACAATTCATTTAAAGATTTTTTTTTTGAGTCAGGGTTATGTTCAGCCGTTGTTACTTTCGTCCCCACAGAAATTCTATTGCCGTCACCACGACATCATAGATCGATATTGAATGTCGGGGTCATAAATGAAAATTGATATTTTCAGCTAGATTTACGTCTTCCGGGATTCGACATTTCCGGCTTTGACTTCACCCTGAATTTACCAACTGACAGTGTGACGTGTGCTGTATACAGAGCAGGACATGCGTACCCTTCGGAGCAGTTGATGTCACTCTGTTTTTTGATAGTTCACACTGTTAGGGCTTTAGGTTTGTAGTGTTGTATGTGAAGTTGGTGTGTATTCTGGGCATGTAGAGTCTTTGGTCTTCCGTGTGGTGTTCCTGTTTTTGCCTTGTCTCTGGACTTTGATTAATGTAACCTTGTGCTTTGTTCCTTCAGTATTCTACTGCCGTTAGTTTGAGACCGAAACTGAAGTGTATAAAAGCAGTGAGACGAATTCGAAAGTTTATTTTAGCGTAGTTCAGTAACACTTAGGAGTATCTTCCCCTTTGCAAAGGTCAGGTTTCATAAGGTTATAAGTTCTCTATTTTTGTAGAAAAATAATTCTATTTTGTCTGTAGTGAATGGACATAAGTTATCAAAATAGCCACCTGAAATCTTGGTAACTGTTAGGTACATTGTCTGTTGTTATAGTTATTGAACAAAATGTGTTTATAGCCACACAGCTCTCAAGGTCAAAATCAAACTATTGAGGAATATGGTCATGCGACCTGCTGAAACGGTTTAATTTTGAAATAAAGAAAGAAGAACAAGTAATATGACTAAATAAGTTTCGATGCTGGATTCTGCATGACATTCATTGGCCAGTATGTTACTGAACAAGTGTACCGACATGTCAAGGATATTTTATCTGTATTCTGCTCAGATATCTCACCTGTACTTCACCGGCATTTTAACACGACCTTCTACGGACACCTAGTGAAAGGAACATTTGCCGAAATATCGGTCCATTTTAAAAAAAACAATCTCTTTATTTTAAATTTTTATTATTTGTTCGATGTTACTTCTTGTATTTTTTTTTTTTCGATTTTAACCTTGGTATCTTAATCACTTGTTTGTATTGCTGGATATCTTGGGTTTTCCTTCAGTATCTACAAATACTCTCATTGTGTATTTTGTGTCTGTGAAAACAAAATTTTTACAAACCTTTAAAGTCACGAAGTTATATAATTAATCTCCCTGTAATAACTTAAAATTAAGCGCAAGGTTTATGTGTTCTTCTTTGCGTGCATGTGTCTTCACTTTTCTTTTCTGTGCCTTACTCGTGTTGTGTCTCTGTTTCTTCGTTGTTTCCAATTTGGCATTGTTCTTGAATTATTCGTTTTGGATTGACGGTTTGGTTCTCTTTTTCCTTAGGTGTTACAGCCTTTCAAAACTAATTTGTTGAAAAATAACTGTTCTCCTTAGCAGATTCATGTTTTGATGTTTTCATTGCAAGTTTTTTTACGTTACTGTTTAAATGTAGACTCAAGTTACTTTTCTCTCTATTGGCGGCCCGTTATTTGAACAATTTGAATGGGCGTTTTTTTACCATTATAATATTATATACATGGACAGCGTATTAACATTTCCTTTTTCGCAGTTTTACTTTCCGATTTAACTTTCAATTACCATATAAAGTTGCAACATTCAACCATGAAACGTGTATTGTACCGTTGATATTATGTTAGTATGTAGTTATTTTTATTATTATCTTCTATTTTTCTTAACTTTGCAAATAATTCTGAATTTTATACATACACCACAAGGGTGAGTTATTTCATATTTATTGCAGATAAGTCTGAATTTATTATGTCTTTAACATAGAACTAGAAAAAAGTGGTAAAAACTCACAAAAAGATACCAGTGCTTCAAATCTGGACACACAAAAATCAATAGAAGACTTCCAATCACGGAAGTGAATCATACAGATACATCGGCAAACAAAGGCAACAAATACAATATTTTACGAAATGATATGGAGTAAATGAACATGAGACCGTAACACATATGTTAACTCCTACTGCAATAATTTTAATGAGCTGTATGGCCATTTCGGAAATTAATCCCTCATCAGCAGCACTAGAACCCAAACAAAGGAAATCCAGAATTTCTAAAAATGTTTAAAATGCATAAAACCAAACGAAATTCGAATAATCAGTAATATCAAAAACAGGTAAGGACAAAACTACGATGGAGGGAGTTAATCGTTAGGTTTAAGAATTTACATAAATTTAGATAATAGTAATAATAAACATGGAGAATTAAAAATCTAAATACACGACATCTCAAATGTAACAACTACAGACACAACATATTAAAGACAAAGTAAATAATATAAACATGAAACTAACGCACAAAAAACAGGAGGAATCATAAGATTCCCAGAATATATCATTCCCTTTTTTTCCTCTCTAGAAATGTAAGCATGATCTGCTCGCCATACCACAAGGGCTTGTTCCGAAATAATAATAATAGCTTCAACTCACTAAAAAATCAAAAAAGGGAATCTAAAAAAAATCTCAACCTTGCAGTGCACTTTTTTCAAGTCTAGCGTATATTCCCTTCTGGTATACATGTAGACACTGACATCTGTTTGAAGCTTACTCAATATGTTTTCAAATATCCACTCATCTTGACCCTCATTGTTTACTATCATGCTGTACAAGTAGATGTTTTACTCAAAACACCGTCGACGAAAACACCCTCCATATTATTTACAAGACAGGTATCGCATTAAATACGTATCTGCAAAATGATTGGCTGAAAATAAAATACGTACTTTCGGTGCACAAAATGATATACAATACTAACTCCGTCTACGGAGCATCAATATTACGTGTTTATTTTCGAGCAATGAAACTGCAGATCTGTATTCACTATGATACTTGTCAAGTAAATAATATGGTGGGAGTTTTCGTTGAAGGCGCATTGAGGAAAAAAATATTTATTTGTTTATTATAAGTACTTATAAAACGCCTATGTAATAAACAATTAATCGAAATGGATAATTAAATATATATTAACGGTTTTGATAAAACATTGACTTATAAAGCCTGATATAATTTTCAAATGAGAAACATGTCCCCAGTAGACTGTGTTGTTGGTTTTCCTAATGTTAGTTTGCTGGGTATCAATATAACATTGCAGAATACACCAATAAAGCATCTAGGATTTTTGGAGGTAGCAAATAAAAAAGTTTGTGTGCTTCTCACTTTTTGTCCACCGTGTTACTTGTTAAAACATGCCTTCCTGGTCCAGCACCATAACTTCGGCTCTTCAATGGTTTAGTGGCGCTAGATTGCACCTTAGGAAACCTAATCTAAAGTGACTGAAGTAGAAAAAAATAGTACCTAGTATACATACTTGTATTTGTTGGAAGTGAATACTTCTGATGAACCAATTTATTTATCAAAGATGTTTTGGAAATGTGCTAAGATTCAATGAAACTACATCTTAAACATCCAATTGTAGATAAAGCTACAAGTCTTAAATTAAATAATAACAATTACAATGTTGTACAAGGCAGGTAAATCTTTACTTACAGCTGAGACACTTATGGATTATTACGTACTTAACGACTCATTTGAAGAACACCACGTTCGCACAGCATTAAAAGAATTTGGTCCAACATTGTTTCCTAGAGTCTGTGGAGTTTCAGGTACTTATACTTTACTATGATTATTACAGTTGTGGACCTTACAGAACTTGTAACAGGTCCATTGAAGAAGCTGACGGATACCTCTGTGTTGGAGAATCTAGATATCCCTGACATTCCAGATTTAACTACAGACGAGACGATATCAGAACTAAAGACTTTTGAGGAGATAGCTGTTTTAGCGACTATTATGAAACAACTGTTTGGACCTATTTTCGAAGACATATGTGGGTTTCAAGGTAGCTTTTGGAATCTACAATATTATAAATCATAAACAAATATGAAAATACATTTCTACTTTGTTTTGAAGTTTGTCGATATTTTGTCCTGTTTTAATTTATTGGTGGAAATAGGTTTCTCTCCTAATGAACAAGGAAATGATATGATATGGATGTCCCTACAAAACGTGTTAAGTTTATCAGATGAGACATTTCTGTTGTTGTTGTTGTTGTTCATCGTGATGTCACTTTGAAGAACATTCGTACTTCATATATTAGGTAACACTTCCAATTGGCAAGGTACTCAAAAATACACTGCCATCCAATGCCAGACAAAGGTCTGCAATGACAATACAATATATAAACGACCACAGGGCACGCATCAAGTCAATTGTAAGAAATCTTGACAGATAAAATTGGGAGATGTGGACATATTTACACAGATGGTCAGAATATTAGTATATTTTTTTGGAAAAGAAGAAATCCAATTTTTTAAATTTCAAAAGTGCATTTATACACTTTTATATTAATAGGAGAATATATTACACAAACAAGTATGCCATTACGAACGAATATAGCAAGTGTATACCTGAATTATATAAGGAATATTTGTATTAACTAAATACTTGTTTTATTCCGAAGAAAATCTTTGAATGCATTTCTGCCCATGCACGGAAATAAGAAAACAAATTAAAATAAACCTCATGACAGGATTATCTTGAATTAAATTTGCTCAATATTATTTCGAGATCACTTTGCAAAAAAGAAAGAATATATTAAAAATGTAAAAGATTTGCAACTTTAAAACAGAATAAATTTCAATATGATCATTTACTTATTAAATAATCTCTTGAGCGAAAACCCAAAGTGATTTCTATTTCAAAATCTTATTTTAAAATAGTTGACATCTAAAGCTACAGTTGTAAGATTACAAATTGCAAACACCTTGTTTCTTGTAAGCTTATGCATAAAATATTGCATTAGATTATTATAATTATCTTTACAATTTTACAAGAGGTCAACTGTTTATGGTTAAATATATTTATAAATTGTCATTTGAATGTTTTGTCTTTCAGACTTTTTTGTACGAAGTTTGTGTTTGTGGTTATAGCATGTATTATTTCAATATTTCAAGCTAATGACAATAACACTCAAGTGTACTACCTTAATCTATATAACACTCAAGTGTACTACCTTAATCTATATAGTATTGGTGTATAAACACTCTAGAAGACTCCGTAAGTATACTGTCAATTGGCGGTCGACTAAAAAATCACAAGGGAGAACGCCATCTTGAGCCCCAGTCTCGCTACAACTCATTTTCAGGTTAATCAATTCATAATATGGCCGACTTACCGTTATCCGTGAGTAGCTCGAATATTTATCTTCACGTTCCAATCGGTCACTGTATCCATAGCACTCATATTTTGTCAGAAATATGCAATCCTAACTCGGTCCTTCAAAATATCCCAATACGTGAAGATAAATAATCGAGCTACTCACGGATAACAGTAAGTCGGCCATATTATGAATTGATTGACATGAAAATGAGTTAAATGCGTTAAAGCTAGACGAGGGCCTAAGATGGCGTCCTCCCTTGTGATTTTTCAGTCGACCGCACATTTATAGTATACTTACGGAAGCGAATCCCTGTGAGTAGACTCGGTTGCATCGATAGTCACAATATATTTCAGTTGTTAGCTTCGTTAGTGATGCCCTCAACAATTATATATTTTATGTCTTCGACGCAAAAAACGTAAAGTCTTAATGGAGTGTTTACATTTTAATAAATTTCACTAGTAAATGACCAGAAATTATAAATGCACAATGGTTAATATCTTTCAAAGATATTTTTCATAAATTTTTAATATAATGTACTGAAACTGGGAAAAGGCAGTCTTAGTTTTTCGGCATAACAAATTAATCTTTTAACAATTTTGTTTTCCGATATACGTAAAGATGTATTATATATGGTGTTAACAAACAAAAACTAATAAATATTATGCAAAAATGCAAAGTTGCTTTTTTAAATTGAATAACAGTGTTTTCTTTATTCATTTATTCTGTCATGTATTTTCAGAAATGATTTTACATGAGTATGGTCGTTGGGAACATGAACAACAAGACAAATACAAACATGTAAAGACATATATTGAGGTACTAGTATGCTTGTATTAATACATATACTTGTCTTAAGTCAAAGTATCATATCAAAATACAGGGAATACGATTAATTGTAACATATCAAAGCAAAAAAATGTGTATTACTCCAATATAGAAAACATGTTTTGTTAATAAATTAGCTGAAATAACTTAGCTGTTTGTTTGAATACTAGTTTGCAAGCATTAGCGAACGTGTTCGATTTTGAGTTTTCAGTATCAAGAATAAAAAATATTTCAAATCACTGCTTAGCTGAATACGATTTTGATTCTCCATGGAAGAACTTGATGAAATCATAATGTTTATTTCAAATTTTGTGTTTCTTATTTGGGGGTCAAATTATGCAGAATTTGTACTAAAAAAATTACAATCAGATAAAGTTAATATTCTGAGAAATAAGTCACAAGATGTAAAAAAAAACAACAGAAGTGTTGTTCCATTGCTTGTTTTACCATGTATTTGTAGAGACTTTGTCTTATTTGCATTTACCCCATATCCTGTCATTGTTTACAATATACATGTATTCAATAAATTGGTACTATTTTCTGATCAATCATTAGTCCAACTGACAAATGTTTTGAAGTATGTTTATGACAGATATGTAAATAAATAAAAGTGACAACAAAAGTCCAAGGCAATTATGGGAGAAACCAGTAAGGAAAATCCGTAAGCCGTACAACAGTATCGAGAACACACAACCCAACACAGAACATTTAATGCAAGCCGTCATATTCCCGACTTGGAATGGGCATTTTATAAATAAAATGGTGGGGTAAACCAGGTTGAATTAGCTTTGAGATCTAGTGACCTGAAAATTTTATATACATACTGGCCTCTCACTGATACTGCCGATGTCTACTGAAATATATGATGATTCTTTACCAAATCATGCGGGAAGTTTTGAGTTTGATTTTTCTTCCGTAATGCGGCAGTGTTTTACCAGCAGACTAGGCTCCTTTAGCTAGCCGGCAGTTTAGCGGCGATCACCCCTTGACCAATTTTTCAAAATTACGTATTGTCATATTGTCTCCTTTCAAGATTGTGGTCATGGAGTTAGTGGTCTACCTGTATTGGGTAACTAAACAATAGGGAAACGGGACAGATAAAGGGGAGGTTTAGGTACCCATAAACCGGTTTAACCCTACTGCTGACTTTTGCTAGTGCCGGTACCAAGTCCGGCTGTCCCGAGTTCCTATCGTTGTTTATGTTTGTCTTTTGTCTAATTTGTGTTTTTTCTGTGTAGTTCTTTAGCAGATTGTGGCATGTAATTATAATTTTCAGCCATTGTAGGCGTTTCCTGTTGTCCCTTTTATTTCATTAATGATGCATCAACCCCCAGCTCGCATAAGAGAGTTATACCGTACAATTTAGTACAGGAATTAATTCTTCAATACAACTTTTAGTCAATATTATGTTTGAGTTATGAAATGTATTAAATGTATGTAAAAAATGGATAACAGGAAACACCTATAAGGGCTGAAAATTATAATTACATGCCACAATCTACCATGGAACTACTCATGAAGAACACGAATTAACAAAAGACAAACGTAGACAACGATAGGAACTCGGGACAGCCGGACTTGGTACCGGCACTAGCAAAAGCCAGCGGTAGGGTTAAACCGGTTTATGGGTACACAAACCTCCCCTTTATCCGTCCCGTTTCCCTATAGTATAATAAATACAGTGGAACTCCTGAAAACCGGCCCCTCTAAAAACCGGATTCCTCTATAAACCGAACGATATGTTTCGGTCCGGAATTTTTACCTATATAAATAAGTGAAAAATTCCTCTGAAAACCGGCCCCCCTGAATTCCGAATTCCGGCCATATAGATCGGTCCCAAACGTATATTTTCTTCTTAAATTGAACTCTGAAAACCGGACGACTTTTTCCGCGGACAATGAAATCGACCAAGTTTATTAAATTTGTCAGAAATCTCTTGCCATCTTGATTGATAAATAACTGTATTTGAACAGATTACCGACAATATTGATTGAAATTTACAATGACGCAGCGAAATATACTGAAATAGTTAAGTCACAGCCTAAACTGACCTTAAATATCATATATAACATGTCCGGTATTCGAGTTCGGAATTTGAGGACCGGATTTCGGAACCTCCGAAAACCGGAACCTCGTAAAACCGGCCGATTTCTTTGGTCTCGACGGAGGCCGGTATTCGGAGGTTCCGCTGTATACCCAATACAGATAGACTACTAACTCCATGACCACAATCTTGAAAGGAAAGAAAAAAAAAACAATACGTAAGTTTGAAGGATGGGTCAAGGGGTGCTAGCCGCTAAACTGCCGGCTAGGCTCAAGGAGCCTAGTCTGCTGGTAAAACACTGTCGCACTACGGAAGAGAAATCAAACTCAAAACTTTCCAAAGGGTTTGGTCAAGAATCATAATAAATTTCAGTAGACATTGGCAGTATCAGTGAGAGGCCAGTGTGTGTGCAAAATTTTCAGGTCATAATTTTCAGGTCATTAGATCTCAAAGCTAATTTCACGGATGCAAGCAGAATATCTTGTTGATATCCCCTATTGCGTAAAGAATGTTAGTTACGTTCCAGCTTTTCTGGGCTTTTAATCAATTTCTAGCATTTTTAACAACATTTCCGTAAAAACGTGGATAAGTAATGCCCTTAGTAATAAGCGGTTTACGAGTAACGCCATATTTAGATATCAAATGTTCTTATCTATTATAAAACTTCTTAAAGGTATTCAATAACTAATGAAATCTGTAACCCTGTTGTAAAAGTTTGGCTGTGATAATAGGGTTACGTTCATTAAAATCGTCAAGAGTAGAATAAACTCGTGCGAATCGTATCAGTTGAGATATATACACCCCGAAGGATGGAGCTAGAGGGATGTCGCCGTCAAGAAAAAGGAAATTAGTAATCGTGAAATCAAAATCACCCCGTTTATCATATATATTTTAGTTTTTAAAATGATAGTTAGATCCAGAAAAGGGCATTATTTGGAATCATTGTTAGCTTTATTGAGTTTTAGTTTTTGCGGGTAAATAATGTCTACCAATAGGTTTACGCACGAAACACATTTTTGAACATGCATTCCTATTTGACTCACGAGACAATTTTTGTTTACCACATTTGCATGCAAATTCAAATCTGTTGTTCTGTGTGTTATAACTGGTCAGTAGTTTGAGATACTAGTTCTTTTGTCGAAAAATAACACTTTGCGAGTTAATTCTATGTTTGTTGAAAACCCAACATCAATGGGTAAAAAGGAACATTAATGTGGCATGGTTTGAAAAATTCCGTTCAGGTGCTAGGGCTGTCTTGAAATTACTGTGAGATATGAGCAAAGCTCCTTGTTTAAGGTCCATGCCGACCTCAAGATGAAGACCAACGATAAAAGTGTTGTTCCATAGTTATACAATGTATTTTAGAGACTTTGTCTCATGTGCATTAACTCAATATACTTTCAATGTTGATGATAATGTGTATCTACTGGTATATTAAAAAATATCAAGAAGATAATATTTAGTACATGCTTTATAGTTGAGTATCGGCTTCAAAGCTGTCCTTTGCGGATTTTTGCTAACCATGTAGACCCTCGGGCAGTTGTTATTTATCAGGTTTTATGGCCATACAGCTCATTAAAATTAGTTGCAGTTGGAGTTAACATATGTGTTATGGTTTCATGTTGATTTACTCCATATCCTTTCGTAAAATACTTAATACGATTTTTGATTTGATCTGCACCAAAGAAACACCAAGTCTCTAAAATATCATCTGCGAAAACTGAATCCGGAGTAACTGCGTTATTTAGTGCAACATTAAAAATGATAAGAAAGTTGTGCTAGTTGATCAGTATCACTTATAACCTTCCTTAACTCTCCGTTGTTTTCTGTGGTGTCATTTATGTTTCTCTCTGTTTTGATATTCTCATTGTTTGATCTTCTCTGGTACTACTCAAAATCCCAATTATATCAATTTATAACTATGTCACTTTTATGTCAAGAGGTTTTCGTCTAAACAAAAGAAGAATGTGTACTTGCTTTGAAATTTAATACAATTTTGTATATTCAATGTTATATTCATATCAAATTATGCTGTTGTAGTAACCGTCAATTTAAAAATAATACAACGTTAGTAAATAATATACCGAATATAAAAAATACCACTTTCGGAATTCATAAATAAATTATTAAAGCTACGAACCAAAGAATGCAATATAGTATCATTTATTGGAACAAACTATTGGATGATATCTATAGCGTAATGAATTTGTTATTTTTTTAAATTTTAGATGGAAAGTGATTTTGTTTTTATTGCGCCAATGGTGAAACTTGCAAATATTTTATCAAAACATACGGACAGTTTATATTTGTTAAGCTTTGATCACGTGTCTGAAAAGGCACCTGGCCCTGAATGGCTAGGTAAGTGGATACTCAGTATGTTAAAAACATAGCTAAAGAGAAGGTATTATGTACGATAGTCTCCGTTGATTTATTAACTTGGAAAACTTTTACGATGGACCATTGCTGCTGGTAAGAGATAACAATGCATATGCGCATTTCGACAACTTATGCCTCTTCAGTGTAAAACAACGGCAGTAGAATACCGAAGGAACAAAGCACAAGATTACACAAATCAAAGTCCAGAGACAAGGCAAAAGCAAGAACATCAACAGACGGGAGACCAAAGACACCACATGCCCACAAAACACACAAACATTACATATACAACACAAAAAACTAAAGCACTAACAGTGTGAACTCTCAATAAACAAGAGTGATATCAGGTGCTCCGGAAGGGTAAGCATGTCCTGCTCTGTGCACAACACCCGTCACACTGTCAGTCAATCCAGGGTAAAGTCAAAACCGGTAATGTCAAATCCGGGAAGACGCGGATCTAGCTGAAAATGTCTGTTTTTATTTGTGACACTGACATTTCATATCTATCTATGATGTCGTGGTGACGGCCATAGAATTTCTGAAGGGATGAAAGTAACAAAGGCTGAATATATCCCTGACTCAGCAGTTTTTGTGACAGTGCTTTTGCTCTTTCCACAAAGTCACTGTATGTACTGCATGCTCTACAGTAACGAATTAATTGTGAAATATATACTCCATATGCTGGGGATGCAGGTATATTGCTGCAGAGAAAGGGAAAGTTCACAATTGGAAAGTCAAAATCATCACGCTTGTCATATAATCTAGATTTCAGACGTCCATGTTCGTCAATGTATAACAAAAGGTCAAGGTATGAAGCATAATCGGGTGTATCGGTTGTCTCTTTCATTTCAAGTTCATTGGGGTAGATACGATGTAAATATTCTATAAATCTTTGGTTATTAAGAGAAAGTACATCGTCTACTGTTCACTGTTCAAAGTATGGAAGAACTACCACAAAAGCTGCTTCAGTCATTTCTAAGATGCGGATTTAACTGATTCAGACTGAGGAAATTCGCTATGAAAAGTTTGAAAAGAAAAAAAAACAATAAAAGCGTTGTTTGTGCCTTTGTTTACATTGACTTTGTCGTGATCCTTAGCTCTTTTTCCAAATACTTAAATTTCTGTTTTGGATAGCAAAACAATATATTTATAATGTCATTTAATGAATGTGTGTCGTAATAGAACAATTAGTGCATCATAATATGTGAAACCTCAGCAGTTCCTCTGCAAACCACCAATTTTAAGGTTGGGACTTGAAGGTAAAGTAGGTGTTCGCACAACAGATGTACTGTAAGTGTGAATATTTTTGCGATATAGTTGAACAAAACTTTTGGTGAGGGGGTCATTTTCGTGTTCAAATTCTTTTATATACGACAATGTCATTGCTTTTACATATTACTCTTCAGTACTAGACTTTCACAGATTTGACTTCATCGCTGATAAAGCAAAAATTACCCCTACGGGAAAAATTCCACGTTTACAGTATAAATAAAAAACTTATGTAAGGATAGTGCCACCGAGAATTTAAACTAAATTTTGAATAACTTCATTGCATCACATTCTATGAATAGAGTGGCATCATTGTGTTTCTTTTTTTCTAGAAAGATTTATCAATGGCGAAACCTGTTCGTTATTTCCTAACGTTACCGAACGAGTTAACTGGTTAGTTGGAAACATTTATGATAACATATTAACTCTTACTACTGTAGGTGTTCCTCATGGAAGAGACCTTTTCTATCAGTTTGGTGCACCATTAGTCGGACATAAATTGTACGAATATTCAGAGAATGACAAATCAGCGAGTCGGTTGATGATGACGTTAATTGGCAACTTTGTTAAACACGGGTAAGAATTTGATGTATGTTAGTGTCATGAACATGTTAATTTTTCCATACATAATTCTTTTTGATAATGGTTCGGATAATTTAATTCAAGCTTTGGATTGAATGTTTTTTTATACACTGATAGCACTTGTACTAAAACTTAGAGTGAGAGTTAGCTTTTTCATTTTTTATTTATAATTGAAACTCATTTTTAACTAAATCAGATTTCAAATGTTTACTGGCTATTTAATACCCGGATACCATAAAATTCTTAAGGACATGAGACCAAATGTCCGTTTTGATGAGCAGAATCTGGATGTTTCGATGTGAATGTAATAGACAATCTTATATTTTACAATCAATTTGTACCATGTTTTGTTTCACTCTTCTTTGACTGCAGAAAAAAATGTATTTAAACCAATTTGTTTACTGTAAAATTTGTGGGATTAAAACATTTGCTGTAATTAGCGTTTCCTTGTGTTTTTACCAAAGTATTAATGTGCGTACCTGCTTAGTCCTTCAAAGACTAAAGTCCTGACTCTTATTATCTTTTTTTCAAATATTTGCAATTGTCAATAAGTTCTGATATTTTGTAGGAAATTAACACACGACGGCGAAACACATCACCCACCTTACAGAATAGATACAAAAGTATTTAATAGACTTTATTTGAAAGAAAACAACATTACAGTGAAGGAGTTTAAAAACTTTAAACCAAGGAAAATGGCGTTTTGGAATACGTTTCTACCTCATATCAAATGTCCACAGAAAAAAGCAGACTGCCAATCAAGTAAAGGTGTTTGTGTATTACCTCAAATGATAATTTTAAGTATTTGCTTTATCATTAAACTTTTGTTCTATAGAGGATGAACTGTAACAATTATTGTCTTTGAACACCTTATGAATCATGAAAATTTTAATGTTAATGTTCTTTTTTTATTTACTGAAGATGAGAATACAGATTTCTAGGGATCAACTTTTGCATCGGTTATAAGTAAATTGTCAGAAGGACTGATATATCATATGTACCTATATTAACTGTTTATAGATTGTTATGATACTTCGTAAAATGATGTCGTTTTAATGTTGTTGGTCCTTATGTAACTATCTAGTAAGACAATGTCGCTTCATATTATAGCACAATTATATTATACGTTCTTTGACGTCTGATTTCTGTATTTGGTTTCATTTTTTTGCACTTAAATACTGTCAAATGCATTTTTCAAAATTATATTATCCCTCGTTCTTTTGTTGTCGATGTTTGGTAATCGATTAACAATTGTCGTCTTCGCCATTTTTACATGGGATGAGAAAGTACAAAAGGTTCGTTCAACAAAAAACATAATAATGGAATAAATCAGATAAAAATCTAACAGAAAACGACTCTTGTGTTTACAAAATAAAAAAAATTAAGTAAAGTGTGTTTAAATGTCCATTTGTTATGGTCCATTTTTGACATAAATTCACTCAATCAGAAGCCAATCCACATACGGTTATGGAGTAAGCGTGTCCTGCTATGACAATATGATGAAAAAACTTAAAATACAAACGAAGTCAGAAGTTGTAAATCGTTAGATTGCACTCGATGTCAATCATAAAACTTGCAAAATTAGTTTATTATGAACTAATCATTTTTCAGCATTTTACACTGAATTACAAACATAAAATGGGGCTGCGATACATAAAAATAAAATGTTCATAAACACTAAACACTTTAACCTCTTTAACACATTACTGTATAGTCGATCAAATGTAAATATTTTCACTATGTAGAGTTTCTGTTGAACGTTGGCGGAATTCACATATAAAATTGTGGGAAATTATTGTTAAGTTGATGTTTTTTAGATGGTTCTTGTTTGTACTTTTTACCAGTATTTTTTGTTGTTTTTTTAGTTTTTGTTGTTTTTACAGTACAATTTGCCTTATATTTAGATTTTATCTGCACTGAAGAGACATAAGTTGTCGAAATGCGCATATGCAGAAAATAAATTCACAGTAACTTCGGTATTTAGTTATATGAAGGTTTTTATTTGAAAGTTACCATTAATGTTTCATTGAATACCATTTTTTTAAGAGTGATTCGCTAATAATTGCAAGATAATTCAGTTCAAGATGTTTCGTATCCTTGTCTTCTAGTATTGATCACTTGCTAATATGAAAAGAACACATTGTTAAATACAATTACCAAAACCCCTTATAGATGTCATTCAACGTTCATCACATACATTCATTTTTACATCTTTGAGTTTATGGTCTTCCAAACGATTAGATTTTATCTGCACTGATGAGACATAAGTTGTCGAAATGCGCATATACAGAAAGTAAATCTACAGTGACTTCGGTATTTAGTTATTTTACGTTTTCCTTTATATATGTAGAAACTGTATCTGAATATGTTTTCAGTTGTATGTTATATGTTGTAAAATATTATATCATTTTTGTTAAATAAAAGATCAAAAGTAACACAGGGTCACTGAAGAGACACATCAAACAATGAAACCGATCCAAGTTTCCGAAGTAATGATCATATTATTACAACCGTCTGTCAGAACTGTAACGTGTAGGAATGTGTGTTAAGACTGGACTGCGAAGATGAGTAAATAAAAAATGATGGGTTAATGTACATTGGAAAAAATCCCTACAATACAGTTAGTGGATCAACGCTTTTACTGTTGTTCATTATCTTGTAGTAAGTTTAAGACGGCCCCTACACCGGTTTGAGTGGCATTAACTTGCTAAATGTCGACAACGCTACTTCCATGTATCTATTCTTTTATCTATGAATGCGAGATCGTTAGCAAACAGCAAAGTTCTTTTATAAGCATTGTCAGCCGTTGCCGAACAAAGCGACCAAACAACAATATATTAGCGATCACAGGGCACTCATCGAGTTGATTGTAAGACAACTTGCCTAGTAAAATCGGGAAATGTGAGCAATATATATACAGAACGGAAGAATAATGGTTAATTCTTAGAAAGCAGAGAAACCAAATGTTAAATTTTGATAATGGATTTATTTGAGACACTCACACTTGTATAAGCCCACCATAGAAACTGTAGACATCTCAGTACTCAGTGAAAAGTGAATCTTGAACCAGAATTAGAACCGAAATTTCAAATTATTCCACAAAGGACTGATGTCTATTAAATAGTCTTTTAAATGATCGCATGAGACGGAAATTTTTTGAAGCCTTGATTAGGCGGTCACAGAGATGACTATACCTAATGAGGACGTCTGCTTACTTGGTGCTAGCTCTCAACTATAAAATGAACGTTATTTTGTGCAATACTAACGTTTATATTGCCATCGAGTTCAGGACTTTGGTTAAACGTTATATTTACGGATCTGGCATCGTTACATTCAGACTTCAAACTAACGTAGGATAAGATTAGAAATAAAATGGTTCTAGAAGACTTCAAAGACATGCGAAAACATAACCTTAAAATGTTATATTGACTTACCATTTTAATACATAAATTATTGCCATTTTACAACATCTAATAAAACTATACGACGTAAAAAATTAAAATTATTACAAAAAAATCAGAAAACGCACCAAAGGTGCGAAAGCCGAGTTGCGAACATTTGTTATTTTCATAAGTACATCATCGGATGGGCAAATAGTTGCATATAAGCATATAAATTCTTTTATTTCAATCAGAGATTTACAATGGAACTTTTGAGGATGTTTGACTTTGTCCTAACTTGACTAAAAATTTGGCAGAGGTTATAATCTAGGTGATACTTACTGCTAATAACTGCATGAAGTCAAAACATTCCAAGTCCCTTTCCAAAAAAAAAAAAAAAAAAAATTGGGCAAGGGTTCCCCTTAAAATTAAAGTTTTTTATTATTGCTGATATTGTATAAGTATGTATCAGAATGCCTATTATTTCTAAAAATTTCCGTTTCTAGTTTGGTATACATGGCAACCAAAAGCTCCACTATCCATTGCATTTCATTTCAGACAACCTCTCCAAAAAATTGGGGCAGGGCTTCCCCTTATAATCCAGGTTACATAACATATTGCTGAAATCAAAACATTCCGAGTCCCCCTTTCAAAAAAAAATGGCATGGGTTCCCCTTATAATCTAGTTTATACATATTTCTGAAATTGTGAAGAAATATATGAAGCAGAATTTTTTTTTTCAAAGATTCAATGTTCTGGTTTGGTTTCCATGGTAACTGAAAGCTCCACTATCCATTACAACCCATTTCAGACCACAATTCAAAAAAAAAATTGCGCATGGGTTCCCCTTATAAACAAGTTTATACATATTGCTGAAATCAAAACATTCCGAGTCCCCCTTTCAAAATAAAGATTTGGTTTCCATGGCAATTGAAAGCTCCACTATCCATTACAACCCATTTCAGACCGCCATTTAAAAAAAATGAGCAGGGGTTCCCCTTATAATTCAGGTGAAATGAATAGCTGAAATCAATGATTTACAAAAAATCAGAATACACAAATGTATTTTTTTTTCATATAAGATTTTATATCTACTGGACATTGCAAAGGACTTTTTGTAATATTGAATACTTCTTCACATTAAATTAATTACCTCCCTTAGTTTTATTTACCCCCCCCCCCTTTTTTTAATTTTGACTTTTCAATATATCTTTTTTTTACGTTATTGTCATCCAAAAAAGGTGTGTTAGTGAATATAATTAGAACTTTGAAATGCATTTACACGTTAAAGCAATATAGAAACTACTTTTGTATCAACAATAAAACTTTTTTTAGCTATTTTTGTTCTCAAATAATACCAAACCTGTGATTTTAGGCTTTATTGAAATGTTTAATTTTTGTTACATTTTTTGAAGTTGTGACCTTGACCTTTGTCACATAAACCTCAAAATCGATAGGGTTCCTCCTCTGATCATAACTCATGTCTAAGCCACGTTTCATTAGGATGTGTAATGTGGTTCTGGAGATATTGTGTGGAAAAGGATAAGTCAAATTTTTGTTCTATTTTTAGAAGTTTTGATCTTGACCTTTGTCGCACAAACCTCAAAATCAATAGGGATCTACCTCTAATCATAACTCATGTCTTTGCAAAGTTTCATATAAATATGACATGTGGTTCTCAAGATATCATGCGGAAACCAAAAGTTGACGCCCGGACGCCCAGACACCATTCATCAAATTATAAGCCGAGTTCGACTTCGTCGCAACTCGGCTCATAACCAAACTGAATAGTCGAATCAAAAGACCAAAAAGACAAAGCAAATGCAAAACCAGCGGAAAAATTGTAATCGCAATAGTTCTGACTTAGTACAGGTATGTCAAGAAGAAATTATGGGTTAAGCCGGTTTTCCATTGATGTAGTGTCCGGTAAGAACACAGCAGCAATTGCCATTGAGAGGTGGAAGACATTAAAAAGAAATGTTCATTCCTTTACTAAATAAAAGGAGAATCTTGAATCACAGTTCGGACCGACACTTCAAAGTTTTCCACAAGAACCTGACATACTTTAAAAACTTCTTCAGAGATCGTATATGAGACCGATTTTTGTAGCGTTGATTAATGAGGTGGTCATAGAGATACTTGTCCCAAATGAGAAATCTGAATACATAGTGGTAGCTCAAGCGTAGCCAATTAATCTATGGAACAGAGGTAAGAATATTCATCTCCATGTTAGGGAAATTGACAACTTTGATGTTAAAGTCGTCTATTTTGTCGTGTATATAATATTAGTACTGACATGGCCATTTCGTTCAATTCGAGATGTAAGTCTAAAGAAGAAGTAGAACTGGTAGTTTCTTATTGTACCTTTTGTCGTAATATTTAATTATGCGATTACAATTCCCGTCAAGTTCGAGGCTTAAGTCTAAAAAAGATGTAGATCTATTAGTTTCTTTTGTTTCATTTTATCTCTCATTCTAGAATATATATTAATAAGATTTATACGCTATTAAAGGAAAGAACATCATCAAGGTACCTGTGAGATTGAATGATTCGGCATCTTTTCTTTTATGAGCCTTTTAGAGGCCCAAAAAATCTCAGTTCCGTATGAGTAACAAGTCTGAAAGCAGATAAGTACAATTTGTGCTCATTGGTATACCAGTTTGCTGTTGATAAACAGCAACTCTGAATATGAAAAATATATAAACAATACTACACATTTCGTTTCATCGTAGCAAATTTTTCCCTTTAATCTTGCTCTTGAAAAAGGTCGATTTGTAGACTATTACAAGAAAAATTGTTTGAATTGACAATGGCCTTTGAATGATCCCTTACATTTTCGATTTTAGTTAATCACGAGGAAGTGTGGTATGGAGTGTCGTAGAGAGTGTGGAAAATTCAAATGTTTTGAGAGAATGCATTTGGGAAAATGAAACGAATTGAAGATTTTCCAATAAATCTTTTGAATTTTGAAGTATCGACATGTAATTGAAAGTTCAAGAGCAAAAATTACATAGACTTCATCAAAAAAAAAAAAAGCAATGTTGCAGTTATTTTCATTTCAGGATATATCAATTTCGACATCTGATGCCTTTCCACAGCAGATAATAATCTAATATTTGGAAGACCATAAACGTTTTGAATCAACATTTAGTTTCATAGTGTTTCAAGTGAGAACTTTTACCAAATCCCTTGCTAGCAGCTAAAACTTTTTTTACAAATTGACAGAAAAATATGTCCATTGAAATAAATCAATAGCTATTGTAAATTGATTAACGATGACCTGGAAGTGTAAAAAGTAGGACTTATCCAAGTGTGACTGGTCATTGTCCAGTCTCTATTTATCAGAATGCGTATTAGATACAGTACAAATGTAACAATAGAACTGTCCGGTACCAATTTCTGCACGGGTAATCAGGTGGTCGAAGACGTGACCTGATTACAAGTGCAGAAAAACTATCGTGTCAAGGATGTTAAGGATTGTTCTATTGTTACACTTGTACTGTATCTGGCTTGTACGACAGTAATAATCATTTATATTAATCTGTTTTGAAGTTGAATTAAAATTTCAGTACCCATCAACAAGTATAAGTATTAAAAAAATCGGTTTATGTTACCAAGTCTCGATGGCGTAATTGGCATATGGGTTGAACAAATTGTGTGCTTCACTACTTTTGTGATGCGAGTTCGAGCCCAACATGCGACAAGGATTCTTGCAATCTTATTTTTAAATGAATACAAAGAAGAAATAAAACTGTTTAGTAAGTGTTCCAATAGATCAAAAAGTTAGTGCAGTGGAAATTGTGCTGAAAGTTGTAGGTTCAAATACCAAAGCAAACACTGTTTTTTTTTTAAATAATTTTTTCAGCATACACTGATAAGGTGTATATTTATATGTAAAAGTGTCATTCATACCATGAGGTCTCCGTAGCGCAAGTGGTAAGGTCGTACGTTTCAGTGCTTAATCAAACTTAGATCACACTAACAAATAAAAGAAATGTTGGTTAATTTTTAACAAACACATTTGTGACAGAAGTTCTACTTATACTTTTCAATACAATTTAAGAAATAGGTTAAATTGACATCAGACTAAGAGTACATGAAACTGTTCGGTATCCGATTAGGCTAAAATTAAACTGTCCGGTAACACCCGTTATACGGACTGAAATACAATAGCTCTGCTGGGGGTACTGTCGTAAAAAGTAACTATATAACAATTTCAGATCTAGTGGTTTCTGTTGGATCTTGCCATAATTTAAATAGAAATTAACTTTTGTGTTTGCTCTAATGAAACCCGGGTGTTCAGAATTTTGGTTGACGCCAAGGACTTGATAAATTTAAGTTTCAACACTAGCAGATATGTTATGATCTTGTTTGGTCATGTTGATCTTATCAGGATTTTGACATGCTTAACACAATTTTGTTAATAATGTGAAAAATATTCAGTCGTATTTCCAGCTAATTGCTTTCAAGGAAAATCAAGACCGGTTCAGTTTATCAATTGATTTGCACTCAATCTAGAATGACTACAAGAGGCAAACATGGTTTAACTTTGTACCACATAATGCAACTGCGAAGTTTATTTACATACTTGAAAGTGAGATCCTTTAAACATAAGGATTATTTGTGCCGTCTATGTCAACCATGGTCCAGGTGAGCATCTTGTTTATCAAGGATGGTTCAAGGGTGATCAAGATGTGTTAAGTTTATCCAGATCAAACAAGATCAAATCGAGATCTTGTTTGATCTTAATAAGCTAAACTCGTCTTGATCGTCCCTGAACGCAATTAACAAGCGGATCTTATTTGATAATTAACTATCTTAACACGTCTTGATCGTCCGTGAAATAATTTATCTTGAAAACCAACTTAAAATCTTACACTGTCGTAACAAAATTGTGTTAAGCATGTCAAGATCGTGATCAGATCAAAATCGCCAAACAAGATCATAACATATTTGCTAGTGCAAACATCAAAGCGCATTTACAAGCTACATGCAACAAGGTTACAATAAGATTAGATCGATTTATCTAATAAATTAAGGAGGCATTTGGTTGATATAGCCATGTCTGAAAACGACATCTTTTGACCTCTTTCGAAAGCGTATTGAGCATCTAGAAGATGTGAAGCAATTCAGAAAATCTGAATGGTGAATGAAAGGATATGGAGTAAATGCACATGAACAAAATCTCTACAGATACATGGTAAAAACAAGCAAAGGAACAACGCTTTTATTGTTGTTCTTCATCTTGAAGTCACCATGAGGCCTTCAACAACGAGCTTTGCTCATACCTCATAGTAAGTTCAAGACGGCCCCTAGCACCGTTTTGNGCGGAATTCTTTGCTAATTGTCGAGCAACGCTACATCCATGTCTTCATTGGTCATGGGTGCGGGATTGTCAACAAACATTAATCAAACTGGCAAAGTACTCTTACAATCACTGTTATCCTTTGCCCGACAAAAGCACTAGTGTCTTAGGCTAGTGGACAATTACAACATATAGACAAACACAGGGCACTCATCAAGTCGAATGTAAGAAAACTTGGCGTTATATAATAGTGAGATGTAGGCACTTAAAATAGGTGGTCAGAATTACTTTTCAAAATTGCAAAAATAAATGCCAGAATTTGAAAGTATGAATAGTATATCCATATGAGAAATTCTCTCATGCACAAGTACATCATAACTGAAATATATAGAGAGCATACATCTCTCCCACGGGGAATCTTTTTACGGACTCCTCACTGCAGGAGAGACAAACTCCAGTCGTAAATGGTGAATGAAAGGATATGGAGTAAATGCACACGAGACAAGGTCACAACAAATACATGGTAAAATAAGCAAAGGAACAACGCTTTAATTGTTGTTCTTCATCTTGAAGTCACCCTTAGGCCTTCAACAATGAGCTGTGCTCATACTTCATAGTAAGTTCAAGATGGCCCCTAGCACCGGTTTGAGTGGAATTCTTTGCTAATTGTCGAGCAACGCTACATCCATGTCTTCATTGGTCATGGGTGCGGGATTGTCAACAAACATTAATCAAACTGGCAAAGTGCTCTCACAATCAATCTGAATTCTTAATATAAAAACTAAGGCACTAAATGCATTGCCTTTGGAGTACTTATTTGCATTTAGGGTGTCTGTTTGTTGTCCATTCGTATGGGCAATGAGCAAACACAATTTTTATTTGTTTACTAATTTATATAAAATTGTTTGGGCAAAAATAAGAATAAAATCTGTAGAACCAATATCCGCTTACCAAAATGACTTTGTTTACAGGTAAAACTATATCAACTCCCGTTAATCGATACACCCAAGGACATTATAGCAATAAATACAAGTGTTCAGTTAAGCAATTTTACTCCCTCTGTTTTCGGCTCATAATTTTGTTAAAATGGTAAATATTTTAGAAGGGTAATGGAAAACTTCTTTTACCATCCTTTGTTGTAATATCTTTGAAAATGCATGGCCTGCTGTGGCAAAAAAAAAAGAGAGAAAAAAAATTGTAATGCATGGCCTGCTGTGACGAAAATATATATAGATACTGGTATTGCATGGCCTGAAGTGGCAAATACCTTTCCATTGCTGTTATAGCATGTCATCTTTTAACATTTACTAAGAAAAGATTGGCTACTTTACATGTTTCTGTTTATTTTAAACACATCAACGTTGTAAGCAGTACAGCCGTTGCTGCGTAAAATACATTTTTTTTAAATCTTAGATATGTATTCACTGAGAAAGGTCATCACATACATTCGAATGATTTCATGAATGAAAAATCTAAAGACATATTGTTTTTTTTATATAAAACATTTATATTCATACTATTCCACAGTTCAACTAAAGGATTTTTGGTTGTTTTTTTTTTGTGCTGAGTGTGACAGAATGGTTTTTCAAAATCCCCGTTGTTTCTAAAACTGAAAAAAAAACTGAACAGAAAAAAACGCATATTTTATTACACACACAATTAAAATAATAAAAAAAAACATCAAAAGATAAAGAAGTAATGATGTAACAAAGAATGATAACCAAAAGTTTATTCCCTAAAAATCAATACAAGTCATCACTTTTCATCAAACATAACGTCACTTTTTCTAATCTTTACGAAGTGCTGCGGGAATCAATACAGTGTAAGACCGCCGTAAGCGTAAATTGAAGATGTCAACAATGGGTCATTGATTTGGCAAGGAATCACCTTTTGCATTGTTGTTTGGTGAACACCAATTATTCGCGGTTATTGTTGCAACTTCCTGCCAGTTTTCCTGTTACGTTGAAATTCAAATGGGTTACGACAGACTATTTGTACTCATTTATAGTGAGCTGTGACATTTTTTCAAATTGCTTTTAAAGAATTGTGAAATGGTTTGGTGGTTAACTGAGCGTATTATGTTAACGAAATTTTTTTAAATGCCTTGTAAAATAAAAAAAAACAACCAAAAAAAAATTATATTATCAACAGTAAATTTAGTTTTGCTATACACGTTTTTCAAGGAGTAACCTCTCATCAGCAGCATTAAAATCAAATAATATGTAAAGTCTTAATCCAAAATTAGATTGATTGATTGAATATTGTTTAACATCTACTCAGCAATATTCAGCTATATCAAGACGAGAACAAGTTTGTTAATAAATAATCACTTTAGGGTATGGAAAGGGCCATGGGACGAGAAATTCTGACTGCCACTGGAAAAGTAGGTCGAAATCGTCAAGGGCGGGGCATTTAGCCTTGTAGCCGATCACCTACGGACCACCCAAAAAAGAGCTTGCTACAAGGGTTCTTTAACGTGCAGGAAGCGTGGCATTTCTTACAACACGTGGACCTGAGTTTACATCCCATCCGAAAGATGGGTTGTGTATTTATTAATCCCGCACAACCACGGAATGGGTCCTATTTCTATATNAGGAGGGGTCACACCCCGCAAGCTGGACATACTAGGTCCTGTTTCTATATCCGAGGGTTCCCTCGGGGTCCTCTGTTAGGAAGACTCATACTCCTAGCTCAGAGGATGCTGTGGGCCTATTCATAAGCAGGGACCGCGCACGGCGGACCAAAATTAGACAAAAAAGAAGTACTCATTACCAAATATATCGAAATAGGAAGCCAAATCCAGTACTGTGGACATCCACCGACTGTCATACACGGAATGAATCTGTAGTATTTTTAAGGGGTTAGAATTTTGATAAAACAGTAAATTCCTTAAAATCGCTAGGTAAATTTTCATGTCAGACAGTTCCGACTATTGGACTGATGTAAATTAATCTCCTTAGTGCTCCTACATTACCTCTTAAGAACTAAACGATTGCATAAAATTAACGTATAAATATGACAATTTCAAAATTATGCGTTTCTTTTTTTTGATCTATTATATGCATAATATGCATATAATACATAGTCACTAATATATCCATAACTGTTGTTTTCGAAAAAAGGAAATAATTCATCAATTTAAAACGATATGATTAAATCTAATTATTTTCATTGACTTGTAATTTCAAAAATATGTGAAATGCAAGTATCAAATTACGGTTTCGAATCGGTAGTGAATTGTTTCATACAAAATTCCATCAAATAAGACTTAGTGGTGCCGCATTTCTATTACTGACGTAAAGACTAGCATGAAACATACATGAATAAGAAAAAACAACGAAATCAGATGACCTGGACCTTGCTCTGTTTAAGCATTGTGAAGTATATTTTTCCCGTACAGACCTTCCCCTCTCACCCGCCCTTCATAACTTATGTGAGACTTTTTGGGGTTGAGTTAAAACCAACGTGTTGTCCCATCGACGGAGTTTCATGTGTGAAAACTACAGACATTGTCCTGTAAATAGATACCAGGAATTCCCTTGATAAACTAAAGGAATTTTTCCTCCCGCTAAAGATAAAAGTTACCCGCTAACAAAGTATATATTTCCTTTTCGGTGACTGATTTCTGTGGGTCCAGTCGTCTGGCGCAAGATTCCTCCGCTGTATGATACAGGGACTTATTTCCACAGGAATTTCTTCGTGACATCTCGGTCATAACCATTACCTTACGTCATGTGCATTTAGAATGTTTCGTGCCTCAGCCTTACCTAGCTGGGAACCTGTCCTCGGATGAATATTTACAAATTGAGGTCAACAGCCTACGGACTGGTAGGTTAACTTTGCATCACAACCTCATTATGACTGTTACTTTTACCTCCCCCTCCCTCCTCTCCAACTGGAGGGGTACCTCTCTGTCCTTTTGAAATTTGAACAAAAGTAACGATCTAAAGTCTCTACCTCTGCAGGACTTAAGTTCACGCAGGTGAGATGGAACCATTCACACTATACCATCATCTCACCTGTATCTGGTCCTCTTCAGATGCAGAGACTATCGATCTTTACCTTTGTCCTTATTTAGCTGGGAAACCCCTATGAAGTGGTCAGTTTAACCATATAACTTTGTAGTGGTAGGTACAACGCAAATACCCACTCATATTTTATGAAAAAAATATATGAATTTCGTTAAGGTTACTATTGACAAAGGCCATTGAAAGTCGGAAAAGGGAAGTTTATGTTTAGAGAGTAATATTTTAGTTATCTTAGGAATAGAACAAGTATTTCTCGCCTAGGGGATCGAGATATCTCGTGATTTTAGGGGTGTGAGATATTTCTATCTTACCCCTTTCCGGGGGCTGTCTCACTTCAAACGTAGGCACGTGCGAAAAATTCAAGATGGTTGCCGTCGGTTTGAATTTTCATGCTATTCATACAGCATTATTTGTTTTCTGATTAAATATTTTTTATTGCCTATATAAAGTATGATAATATACCTTTAAACCAGCAATTTATCATGAACCGCGAGTTATACGATTTATATTTAAACAGAGATTTCAAATTGCACGCCAATTATTGAAAACGGAATTACTTTCCAGCTTCAGTAAACGTATACCAATTGTGACGTCAAATTTTCCCCGGGAACGTTTTTGATATTTCTTTGTGAAAGTCAAAGCTGGTCATTGTTTTACGCGGAATTTCAGAGCGTTAAGGCGAGAAAAAGTATCAAACCTCTTGAAAAGGCGAGATAGGCTGATCTCAAACCCTCAGGCTAAGATATCTTTTGTCCATCCCTCGGCAAGCCTCTGGATGGACATGATATCTTAGCCTCAACCTATCTCACCCTTTCCCTTAGGATAGATACTAAATATCTTTTTAAATCATTGCATGAGAAAAAAGTAACATAGGCTACTAGGTTTGATTGATATTGGAAACAGGGAGGAATTCGTAAGGTTAGGAAATTTTATAAGTCTGCTCTTTTATCAAGAAATATAAAAAGGGGTCTTTATACTACATGGAGCAGGATCATGATGTTTCTTCAAAAATTTGTCTACAAAGATTCGCTTCCAGGAATTCCGTTTCATGATCTGATTCCCCTTGCATAGACATTCCCTTATATATGAGGACATTCCGAGAGAAACCCAGGAACCAACCGATGTGTGTGAAAGGAAATTTATCAGTTTAAATATGTAAAAGAATGCATTTATCAGCATTGAAATAAAAACAGCTTTAAGATGAAGAGCAACAATAAAAGAGTTGTTCCATTGCTTTGTTCTACCATGTATTCGTAGAGACTTTGTCTCATGTGCATTTACTCCATATCCTTACATTGTTTACTGATCAAAAATGAAATGCCCTTTTGGAATTTATCCAACAATAGTTAATGTAAAGCCTAAATAGTTGGCAAATGTATGGTAAATATACATTTTCTACAAGGAAATATCAAAGGTATTCTTTCAAAATCTGATATACAGTTAATTTTGACGAATACAATAAAAACGTGCTAGTGACTTTAAGATGAAGAACAACAATAAAAGCTTTGTTTCATTGCTTTGATTTACCATGTATTAGTAGAGACTTTGTCTCATGTGCATACTCCATATCCCTCCATTGATTAATTAACCACATTATTCTGTAATCAATAAAGCTATCGGGTAGTGTATAGGTAAGTGATAAAGTGATCATCCTTAACTTGCTTAGTTGATTGATTGATTGATTGATTAGTAAGTTGATTGATTGATTTTGTGTTTAACACCAACTTTAGCAATACTTCAAATGGATCAAATAAAACAGTCGTTTAAAATGTAGTAAATCTATGTATAAATAAAACAGATTTCTGAAAGACTCTCTGCTTATAGGGAGTGCACTATAGTATACACTGCATTCGTATTTGAAAAATACTGTAGAAGCAGAGGCTGAAAGCTATGAAATAACTAATGTTTCATGTAAAACGTACGTCTAAAATATCGAAATTATTTAATAACTTTTGATAGTTTGATTTGTAAGCCTAATTACGATTTCTACATGTACTAGAGATTATAACGGCATTTAACAAAAAGGCAAAAACTTGGATCTACATATATTATTGCTAGAATGGAAGATGCATTGTTTGATAACGACTTCTTTTGACAAGAACTGGCCTCACAGAACTTAAGAAAATGACACAAGGCATTCTTCTTCGTGTTATCTATTTATAGAAATGAGTTGCTAGATGTGAAATCACTCCATTATCACACATGCATACATCTCCATGCTCCACTGGGACCCTGTTACCTATTCGATGCCTATTCGATTTTCGAAAGTTTTCTCTATCTTTGTGAGTTGTTGTGCGTTTTTTTTGTGTTATCTATTGCTAGAAATGAGTTGCTAGATGTAAAATCGCTAAGTAGGCTTACAGATCAAACTAACAAAAGTTTTTCAATAATTTCGATATTTTAGACGTACCTTTTACATGAAATATTAGTTATTTCATAGCTTTCAGCCTCTGCTTCTACAACGTTTTTCAAATACGAATGCAGTATATACTACAGTGCACTCTCTATAAGCAGAGGGTCTTTCAGAAAATTGTTTTATTTATACATATCTTTAATATATTTTAAACGACTTTTTTATTTGATCTATCTGAAGTATTGCTTAAGTTGGTGTTAAACACCAATCGATCAATCAACTATCATTAGAATCAATCAATCAATCAATCAATCAACTAACCAAGTTAAGGATGACAAGTAGATGTCGATTAGGGAATAGGGATTAAGTAATAGGGAATAAGTAAATGACGAATAGGGAATAAGTATATTGCGAATAGGGAATAGGGAATAAGTAAATGGCGAATAAGGAATAGGGAATAAGTAAATAGCAAATAGGAAATAAGTAAATGGCGAATAGGGAGTAGGGAATAAGTAAATGGCGAATAGGGAATATGGAATAAGTAACCAACCTGACGACTGTAAGCTATTTACTATTTTTTAAGTGTTTAATATGTTCAAGAGTAACGATACATTCACGAATCGTTCATTCTGCATCAAGGTTCATGTTGATACAATGATAAAAAATCGGTTTTGAGAATAAAATAATAATAAAAGCGATTTTTTCCAATTATTAGGGTTTGCAAAGAAAAAAAACAATAGCAATTGGTAAATCATTCTCTAAGTAGAGTAGAAGTTTTAATCAATTTTATAGGCCAATATGCAAAGAATTAATTAAACAATATCAAAAGGTGCAATTTAGATCTAAATAAAAAGAAAAGAAATCATAGCCATTGAAGATTTTAGACTATCAACGAGCAGTTTTGTTATATACATTACTATACTCCCTGGAGCTATCGACAAGTAAGATTAGAAACTGAGCTGATTGCTAAAATCTAGAGATATGGTAAGAATATCATCTGCAGAAAATTAGCCTATTCCAGATAGTTTTTACATTAAAACAATTTCATTTCAAAGTCATTAATCTATGAAGTGTATAAAACACGTGTTCTAACCGAGCAAGATGAAATGTTATCAAAAATCAATTCAACGAAAATGAAAATTAGCTTAAAATTTGAGTAGTAACCTTAACTTCTTGCATTAAAGATTAAAATACAAACCACTGCAATTGCACATTAAGGGAACGTAGGAGATATTCAAAAAGGGGTCTTAAAAATTTTTTAGAAAATAGAAATGGCCTAAACTGGTAAACCAACAAGAAAGTGACAGCGTATTTTTATTTGCCTAGCTTTATTTTAGTGGTGGTGAACATTTTTTGATAATAATTATACTTTAACCCATGCCATGAACAGAATCTTACATAATTTGACTTATAAAGGATGTGGAATAAATCTCCTGAGACAAAGTCTCCATAAATACAAAAATGTATAAGACAAACCAAGCAATGGAACAACACTTTAATTGTCGTTATTCATCTTGAAGTCACAATGAAGCCTTCAACATTGAGCTTTGCTAATACCTCATATAAAGACAGCATCTATAGCATCGATTTAAAGCGGAATTAATTGGTAAATGTTGCTTGACACTTTAACAGAGCAGGACATGCTTACCCTTCCGGAGTACCTGATGTCAGTCTAAGTTTCATTGGAGTTCACACTGTGAGTGCCAAGATTTTGAATGTTTTTTTTTTTTAAATTTCTGTCCTTTGTAGCTGTATAACGTCATTATTCTCTGTGTTCTAGTAGTTTTGGCCATTTTTTGGGCTTCATTTTTTATAAAAACCACTCCTTTGTTCCTTCGGCATTCTATTGCCGTAATTTTTGGTCATGTCTTTGGACACCAATATTTGTAATTTCCAAATCTTTGTTTTATTGATTTATTATCTATATCTTTACTAGTTATCATGTTGGATCGTCAACAAAGAGATTAAACTGACAAAATGATGTTAGAGTACAACCCACAACAAAAATGATCATTTCAATAAAAAGGTAGTAGGCATACAGGGATAAGTTTTTAGTAGACGTAGTTTTACCAAAGCCGGTTGAATTTTCAATAGCTTTGCCTTCAACAATACACTTCACAAAACATAAATCCCTTCGAACTGTATGTACATTGTATCTTGTATTATGCAAACCATCAATATTACCTTCTTTCAATTTTGAAATTAAATAATTTTTTGCAGACATATATCTGAATAATTGGCTATATACCACCATCTTCAAATTAAAAACGAAAATTAATCATTTCACCATCTTCTAAGTTTTGACTTCAGCTAATATCTAATATGTCTTTTTACTCTTTCAACAGCCGTGGAATTTTATCATTTTTATCAATTTAGATTTATACAATTTTATCACGTGTTACAGAATATTAAGCCAAACATCTGGTTAGATCATGATTTACTGACACACAAATATGTCATATGATGATATCAGAAAAAAGCCACATAACGAAAAAGTAATCTATGCACTATTAAATTCTAAGAATTTTTGACCTCAGAGTGAAAACTGAAAATGTGTTGTAAAAACGTAAGAATGGCATTATATGAATTTCACTTTTTAACTTTTTATTTAAAACACTGTCGGTGTTTCTAGTACTGACATTTTTTCTCCATTGTTGTGGTTTCTGTCCATGGTTCATTTGATATGTATATACCTCATAGCTCGTTTAATGATTGTTTTTATTTTTAGTTTCATGTTTTGGTTTTATCAACTTAAAATTAACTGTTTTTGTTTTGATTTTTTGTATGTACTGAGAGACATAGCTGCCAAGATTACCACACGCAGAACTCAAAAGTGCGGTATTTGGGTTTCAGATTAAACCAAAGAAAATTCTAAAGCTTTTGTCACTTAAGTTAATCATTATATTTTAAAATAGTTTATCGGATTGATTAATTATTAAATACCGAATTTACGAATGTCATATTGTTATTGATGAAAATAAATCATTTATTGTCAGTCTAGGAAGTGACGTCACAATAACGTCACAAACGTTGCTGTTATGTAAACGTCCTAGCGTATTAGAATGAAAGGAAGATAGTGTAAACTGTAATTATTAATTTAGTATAAAACATAACTAATCCGAATTATGTTTATGGAAATATTCATGTAACTATACATATATAGTGTGACCTCACGGATACCCTCCGTACTTTCTTGATTTGATGATTTTATTCTGGCCACTTGATGACTTTTGGTCGATAATGTACCATAATATATATAGAATTTTATATCTAAAATATGGCAAGAACAATAATAAACTACAAGTGTCCACGTGTTCATTAAGTTTCAATTGTTTTATGACATATAGATGCTGACAAAACCCATTAAAACTGACAAAAATAAGGTTTATTAGTAATATATAAACATTTATGTTATGTATAGACAAGTAGATACAATTAACTCATTCTTACATAATACAGTGAAAAAAAAGCTGAAGCTCTTGACATTAATTTAAACGTAATAAAGTTTATCAAAGATGTTTCAATCTTGTATCAGATTGATGTTAACAAACTTATATATATTGAATGAATGACAGACATATGCTCTCTTCATTTCCATGATAAAAATCCCAAAAGTAAAGCTTAAGTTTTGTTTAGGAAACTTATCTGATAAACAGTGCTAATTTTTTCCGTTTAGGAAGATAAAAATGGGTTATCGATACACTTGCAGCTAATTACCATCACCACAAACCAAAATGGTGAAAACATTCACCCTAAGTTACAGTGAATAAATATTAAACATGGAATATATAATAACTGTTTTTAACTTGCTATATGTAATCTGTGTGGGGCTTAATCATAGTCCTGTGAGACATACACGTTTTGGTAAAATTCGTGGGAAAGTAACATCCCGACTTCTTGGTACAGAAGTAGAAGAATATCTCGGTGTTCCATATGCAGAAGCTCCGGTTGGGCCATTACGTTTTCAGGTCAGTTACTTTATGTCACAAGATATATATACAGTGATGTTACAGAGCTTTTATTGGTTTGCAAGCCTTGAAGTTACCATTAAGCCTTCAATAAAGGAACATGTACTTCTTATAGTGATGCTACAGAGCTTTTATTGGCTTCTTTGTCTTGAATTTACCATTAAGCCTTCAATAAATGTACCTCTTATTATGATGTTGCAGAACTTTAATTGGTTTCTATATTTTGAAGTTACAATTATGTCTTCAATAATTGAACACGAAGCTCTAACTTCACACTAGGTTCACAACAGCTTCTGCGCTCCTTCATCAGACATGTTAGAAAAATACACAATGTATTAACCGAATGCTCATTAACTTAATGTAAAAACACAGGGCATGTAAAATTAAACCATTTATATGGGATTATGTAAGTATCAGAAACTAATCACAATAAAAATACTCTGCTTAATATTTACTAGCAAAGCAACAGGAAGTCCACTTTCGTGCCCTTAATTTCGCGCAATTCTCTACTAAACATCAACTAACAACAGGAAGTACATTGTCGTGCGCTTAACTTTGGGCAATATCCTACTAAACATCAATTATCAACAGGAAGTACACTGTCGTGAGATTAACTTTGGGCAATACTCTACTAAACATCAACTGACAACAGGAAGTACACTGTCGTGCGATTAACTTTGGGCAATACTCTACTAAACATCAACTGACAACAAGAAGTACACTGCCGTGAGATTAACTTTGGGCAATACTCTACTTAACATCAACTAACAACAGGAAGTACACTGCCGTGCGATTAACTTTGGGCAATATTCTACTAAACATCAACTAACAACAAAAAGTACACCGTCGCGCGCTAAACTTTGTGCAATTCTCTACTAAACATCAACTATCAACAAAAAGTACACTGTCGCGCTCTACACCTTGTGCAATTCTCTACTAAACATC